>JAJTUS010000114.1:0-170659 GCA_021399465.1 Hyaloscypha sp. PMI_1271
ATTAGTAAAGTAGTATATTATAGAGGTTCAGGGAGCTTAGTTCAAGAGGTTGAGCTACTGAACTATACTCTCGAACCTCTACTATACCTAATTGGGTCTAGTCTACGGGATGGGCCACGCACGCAACGCAGCACGTGATAATCTATAAAAGTGCGTTTAAATACTTGCCTAGAATAAGTTTATTATCCTTATTAATCTAGCCTAGGATAAGATTATTAACCTTATTAGAGAGAATAATAATATACTAGAAGAAACTAGTAATAACCCCTAGGATATTAACTCTATACCTAAGAATACTAAGGATATTATCTAAAATACTATAAATAACTTTAAGAATATTATTAAAAACCCCTTAAAGAGTACTAAGAAATCCTCTAAATTATCTAAGAAGAAAAAGAAGAGTAGTAAGAAAGTATAAAAGGCTGCCTTTATACCTAAAAACCTTAAGTAAAAGAGAATAGAGGAGAGTAAGGAGTCTAATAAAGAAGAGAGTTCTAATAAGGAAGAATTAATTACTAATAAAGATATAAGATAAGTTAGTAATAAATAACTAATTATAACTAATCTAAGATATATATTAATAAGAGGCCCTCGCTATAAGCGCTAGTATAAGACTAAATTATAGCGAAAGCTCTTATAAACTAAGGAGAAAGGAGAATACCTTACTAATATTAATAACTTAGTAAAAGATACTAAGAAAGAAGTTAGTAAGGACCTCTAAAAGAGCTATATAGAGAAGGTTATAAAACTCAAAATTATTAGATTCTATAATAAATCTACCTAATTAGTTACTAAATAAGAGATAAATTAGACTCTTAAAAAATAACTTACTAATACTTTTAAGAAACTTACTTAAGCTAAGAAGAAGATTAAGGACTTTAAGTAGAAAATAAGTAACTAAAGGATAATACTTCTAAGTTAATAGTTAATACTCCTAAGCTAAAAGCTAACTCCCTATAACGGCGAGATTAATATAATAGTTAAAGCTTAAGGTTTAAAGAATCTCATATATTGAAAATACTAAGCTAAGGGGCAAAGAAGAGAGGAGTCTCTTAACCTTTAATAGTATATTACTAAGATCCCTAGCTTAGTCCCGTATTTTGCCCCTGGCTCCTAATACCTAGCCTCTAGTGAATTATATAGAGGTATTAGCTATTATATTACTCCCCTTATAGGAAAATTCTAAATACCCTTATTTAGGGTATAATTTTATATAAAGAATAAAGGAAAAAAGGAAAGAATCGTGACTAATTACCCTATTTCATCCTCTCCTAGTAACTACTTATAGTTAAATTATAGTCTTAATTCTACTAACTTAACCTAGCTTTCTATATATTTCGGCTAATCCTCCTTATCTATTACCTAAATTATACTAATACCGGTATTAATAATATTATCTAGGATACTTATATATATAATAGCTAATAGTGAGATAGTTATTAATAGGTAATCTTAGTTAGGTACTAGTAGATTAAGGGTATTTATTAAGTTAGGCTTTAATTTAGAAGACTTCTTAGCCTTTTTCTTCTTTAGGGTATTAGCCTTTAGCTTAGGAGTATTAACTATTAACTTAGAAATACTATCTATTAGTCGCTTATTTTCTACCTAGAGGTCCTTAATTTTCTTATTAGCCTAGGTAAGCTTCTTAAAAGCATTATTAAGTTATTCTTTAAGGGTTTGATTTATCTCTTATTTAGTAACTAATTAGGTATATTTATTATAGAATCCAATGACTTTAAGTTTCATAATCTTCTCTATATAGCCCTTTTAGAGGTCCTTACTAACTTCCTTCTTAGTAGCTTTTACTAGGTTATTAATATTAGTAGGGTATTCTCTATCCTCCTTAGCCTTTAGGAGTTTTCGCTATACCTTAGTCTCGCTCTAGCGCTTATTACGGGGTCCTAGACTAGTTATAAGTAGTTATTTATTACTAATATATCCTATATCTTTATTAGTAGCTAATTCCTCCTTATTAGACTCCTCGCTCTCTTCTACTCTCTTCTACTTAAGGTTCTTAGGTATAGAGGCGACCTTTTATACTTTCTTATTACTCTTCTTTTTCTTCTTAGAGGATTTAGAGGATTTCTTAGTATCTTTTAAGGGGGTTTTAATAACCTTCCTAAAGCTATTTATAGTATCTTAGACGTTATTCTTAGTCTTCTTAGGTATTGGGTTAATATCTTAGGGGTTCTCGTTATCTTCTCTAGTAAAGTTAAAAGACTTATTCTTAGCTAGGTTAATGAGAATAATAGGCTTATTCTTAGTAAGGGGAAGGATAGTGGGTTTATTCTAGGCGGGACTATTACTACTATTATCTAATCTACTAAGAGAGTCCTTAGGATTATTAACTACTTTATCTAGGTCTACTACTCTATTATCTAGTTAACTTCTAGTTTTAGTAGGAAGGGGGTTTATATTATTAGCCTTACTTCTTAGAGTAGAGGCATTAGTTATTTCTATAATAAGGTAGGGGTTATTATTATTAGAAATATCTATAGGAATATCTAATCTATTATTAGGAATATCTATTCTATTAATAGGAATATTAGTTCTACTATTAGGAATATTTATTCTATTAGTAGGAGTATCCTTTTTATCTTCTTTAGACTATTCTATAATGAGTTATTTAGTAGTAACTTCAGTAATTAGATATAAGGTATTATAGGCTATATAATATACTATAACTTATTCCTTAGAGACAATATTACCCTAAGTATTTATATAGGCAAATTTGCCGGTATTATAGTTTATTATATAGGTGTGAAATAAAGATAAAGCGCTAGTAATACTATTATCTAGGCTAAGCTTCTTAAAGGTATTAAGAATAGCCTAGGTAATATCTAGTAATATACTAATATTATTATTCTCTTAGGCTATATCTATAGCTAAGTCGTAGTATTAGTAGTAGTAGAAATAGGTGTAGTTATAGGAATTAAGGTAATTAAGAGGGATTTCGTAATATTTTTATAGGATAGAAAGTTATAAATTTACTCTCATCTTAGCTTTATAGATTTATCTAGTGTATTAAATAATTAGATTAGATTAGATTAATACTCATTAATCTAATCTAATTAAAGGATTTTTCTATTAATTATATTCTAATTATAATCTAATTAGATTAATTAATTATTAATTAATTAATTTGATTAATAGAGCACGTGATAGCGCACATGACGATAGAGGGCTAGAAGCTGAGGTAGAGGCTAAATTGAGGTTTAGTCTAGCTATATCGGGAGCGCGCTTTGCCTAATTGGGACTAGGCGCGGCCTAGGCCGTTGCTTACTAAGTAAGCGAAGCTCCTTAATTTTTTAGTACTTCTTACCCCCTTATAGATTATATTAATTATAAAAAAAGTAATTAGAAATTAACTTCTATTAGTAATAAGTACTTGGTTTCTTTAATAATTAATAAGTAAAAGTAAAGAGAAAAGTAAGAAAAGTCAAAAAGTCTCTTATCACGTGATTAATTAAGTATTAATCAGATTAATTAAGATTAATTAATCTAATCTAATTAAAAAAAATCTGAATTACGTTAATTAAAATCTAATTACATTAATTAATTAATTAATTGATTAATTTAATTAATGTGATTAATCCTTTAATATACTAGATTCACCTCTCCCTAAGTAAACTACTCTAGTAATAGGATATATTATAGTATAATAAAAGGGAGGTTTTTGCCTAGTTATAGGGAAGGAATATAGTACTAAATTATATAACTAAATAAAGGAAATATACTTTAGGTTTAAATAAAACCTAGAAAATATCTAATTCTTTCTTCTCCTCCTTTAGATTCTAGAACCCCTATACTAGGGTTTATTATTATCCGGGTAATTCTTATTAAACTTATCCTCCTCTATATATCTAATCTAGTAGTTTAGGCGGATAGGAGGTCCTACTTCATTAGCATTTTACTTATAGAATTTTCGGAGTTCTAGAGTAGAGTTCTTAAAGTTTAATATAAGATACTATTCGTTATCTATATCCTATTCATTTTACTCTACTTTATAGTAGAGTTTACTATAAAGTATCTGTCACATGGTGGAATTGCACGTGACCTTACACTCACTACTTTACTAAGCATCCGAGCCTTTAGCTCTCATTATCTTTAATATATTACAACAATCGTACATTACAGCTTTTATACTATAACAGTGGTAGCAATACCTTTAATTTGAGCTATTTAAGACCCGTCATAGTCTTATTTATCGTCAACCTGCTCTATAAGCCCGTCATAGCCTGTCTAGTAGTCCTAATTAACCTCTTAATTAAGCTAGTCGAACACCAGAATCACTAGAATCATTAGAACTATCGAAACTATTAATACTATCGATACGATACCCCCTAAAGCTTCCGCTACACCTAAAGGGAAGGCCCCCGAGCACCAACTAATAGTTTCTCCTGCTCCAGAAGACGAAATAGGCCCTACAGATAACCAGCTATCCCTAGCGGAGACTGAAACCTAGACCCCACGACACATGGACGATGGACTTAGCCCCTAGTAATTAAACACCGTCTAGTCGATAATCAATTCGTCGATTACGAGGTCCCTTGAGCTTAATCTATTGCCCATAATCTAATCGGCATTAGAGGATGTTCTGAATCGACGTGGGAGTATATCTCCTACCCCCGCTCTAGCTAACGAACACTAATAGCTACGTCGACAGGCTCCCTTACCTCCATTCCACGAATACCCCCTTCGCGAGCGTCGAATTAAGCCTAAACTCGAATCTATGGGCTTATTCGATCCCCCTCTCTATACATACCTACCTGAGCCAACTACATATGAGGGTAAATACCCGGTATACCACGACGTCTTTAGCTTCGTCGACGCTCTACGCTTGAGCGGAGAGGACGTCTATGCAAATGGATAGTAGAAACGCTGTCTACGTGGCTCAGCCTTAATCTAGTGGACCACAGAGCTATCTAACGTGTAGAAGCGTCTCCTAGTAGACGAGGCATCTCTAGATACTATATGCCAAGCTCTTATTAATCGATTTAAGATGCCAGCTTCTAGCGCTCTTAATTAGATTAATAGTACCCACTTTGTATACCAGCAAATAAGGAATGGTACACATATAGCAGAGCACCTAGTAACCTGCTTCCGTCTAGCCCGCCATACCGATTATACCTCCGAATATCATATCGTTTTAACCGCATGGAATACGCTTAATCCACAGATTAAGCTAGCTCTTGATACTCCATCAACTACTTCAACAAAGGCTCAATTAATTAGTAAGGCAAATGAGAAGTGGCCAGCGGTTCACGAGCTTACTATATAGTGGAAAGGGCCTGGATTTACACCTCCTTTATCGAAACCTCCTCCGATATCGAGCCCTAAACCTCCTATATTGAACCATAAGCCCTCCGGCTATGTCAATTAACCCTATGCTCCCGCACTAAAGCAGATCGAGAATAAGGCATATATGGCTGGTATTACAGGGGATAGGGCATACCTCACTAGAGAGGGCTAATGGGCCTACCTTCAGTATGAGGGCGATCCGGCCAATTAGGAAGCAGAGGTGGAAGGAGTGGAATAGGTGGAATAGGTGGAATATATAGGAATATAGGTAGAAAAGGTAGAAGTGTGCGTTTTTGAGCTTTTCAGGTAGAATTCGCTCGATTTTCCTAGTTTTGCAGAAACTTAGTCTGTACGTAGCACGTGGAGGGCCACGTGATCTCCTTTTTAAGGGGGCACTGTCACATAGTGGAATTGCACGTGACCTTACACTCACTACTTTACCGAGCATCCGAGCCTTCAGCTCTCTTTATCTTTAATATATTACAACAATCGTATATTACAGCTTTTATACTATAATAGTATCCTAGAAGATAAGATCTTCTTAACCTCTTATTCTAGTTCACTATTTACCTCTATTAAGTCCGGCTCCTTATTTATCTAGCTAAGTAAAGAGTTACTTAAGTCCTTATAAAGTCTATCTATATAGAAGATTAGCTATATCTTATAGGATAGTAAGAGGTCTAGTTTATAGGAATAGTTAACTATTTTAATAATTCTAAATAGTCTAGTGAGAGGGTAGTCTAGTTTATCTAATAATTAGTTCATTTTCTATATCTTTTTAATTATATAGACTATATCTTCTAAGCTAAAGTCAGGTTCTCACTATTTCTTATCTTATTTAGCCTATTATTCTTAGACCTTAGCTATATATTATTAGGTATAAGTAACTACTATATTAATTCTCTTAGCTTACTATTATACTTCCTCGCGATTTAGTTTCTCCCTTAGTGTCTTAAACTTCATAATTAAGAGTATTTAATTAAAGTCTAGTTAGGGTTCATACCTATAATTAACTATTGAGGGTAATAAGCTAGTTAATTTATAAGGGTAAGTGGTGCTAGTAGTATTAAGTACCGGGAGTAAATCTACCTAGTTATCCTAGAAGTAGTTTATAAAGGGGTATAGTTATATATTAATTATCTAGTTAATAATCTCTATCTAGCTATTAGTTTAGGTATATTCTACTATTAATAGTTTCAGTTTAGTCCTAATTAATTTCAATAGTTTATTTATAAAGTCTAAGATAAATTAAGGGCCTTAATTACTAGTAATAGTTAAGGGAGAGCCCCAAAATTACTAGATATATTAGTAGAAGAGGCTAGTAGTAGTCCTTATAATAGTATTCTTTATAGTAGATAAGCTAATATAGCGTTTAGATAGCTAGTTAACTATAATAAAGATATTATTATATCCTTTACTTATTAAGCTAGGGCTATAGAAATCTATTAATAAGTTATCCCATATCCTTAAGGGGACTAGTAAAGGGTATAATAAGCTAGGTGTCTTATTCCTTAGCTTATGGAATCTCTGATATTTATAGTAGTTTACTATAAACTAGTTAATATTTACTAAAAGGCTAGGCTACTAGTAGAGCTATTTAACTAGGATCTTTATCTTATTTCAACTAGAGTAGGCTATAGTTATTATACTATAGATTTGCTATAAGAGTCTTATTTATAAGTAGTTATAGTTGTCTAGTACTATAAGCTTCTTACTATAAAGTAGGTAATCTCTAGATATCTCTTATAGGTTAGTCTTATAGTAAGCCTTCTCTCAATTATCCTCTAAAGATAAATCTATGAGATTTACTTATATAACCTCATTTATAACTATTAGTTTATTAATTCCTCTAGGCTTTAAAAGGGGAGAGGCAGGGACTAATTTATTAATAGCGGCGAGGATTATACTAGGATAAAAGATTACACGCGTCTTTTTAGCCCCTTTAGCCTACTTTTATATAATTATGAGCTTATCCTTTCTAAATAGTATATTAGTAATTATATTCTCTTTACTTAGCTAATAAGTAATCTAAAAATGAAATAATAATAGGATATTTATCTATTATATCTACTACTTATTTAGGAGCTTCTTTGTCCTAAAGTACTTAAGTGCTTTATAGTCTATAATAATAAGGAAAGTAAGTAGACTAATTAGTTCTACCCGCTATTCTTATAACCCTTAGATAATAGTAAGTAGTTCCTTATTATGGATTTTATAATAGAGCTAAGTATCCTTAAGAGCCTTAGAATAAAAGATAATAGGGTACTATTCTCTATTCTCGGTATTCTTTTAGGTTAGTACTCCTATAGTAGCTAGGTCTAAATAGTCGGTTTCTAGCCGGATTTCTTAGTTATACTAGAAATAGAATAGTATAGGTACTAAGATAAGTAACTCTCTAAGGCATTTAAAGGCGTCTTATTAATTCTTATTAAGTATAAACTTCAATGGTATATTCTTTTCTATTAGTTAGTTTAGGAGGCGAGAGACTCGCCTATAGGCTTATATAAACCTCTAGTAGAAGTTATAGAAGCCTAGGAATAACTAAACCTCTTTTTTAGTTATAGGAGGGTCCTAATCCCAGATAATAGTAGTCTTAATAGGGTCTACCTAAATGCCCTAATTAGAGATAATAAAACCTAGGAATATTATCTTTAATACCTTAAACTTATACTTATAGATATTAACTTATAATCCGGTATCCTCGAGTTTCTATAGGACTATTTAGATATATTATTAATATTCCTTCTTATTCTTAGAAAAGATTAGGATATTATCTATATAGGCTAAGTAGAAGCTATCTAAATAGTTAATTAGAATAGCGTTTATATATCTCTAGAATATTATAGGACTATTATAGAGTCTAAATAGTAAAACTACTAATTTATAGGATCTATACCTTATTTAGAAGACTACCCATACCGTAGAGCTTAGCTCTATTAAGATTCGGTTAAAGGCATATTAGATATCTAGTTTAGTAAATACTAATAATTCTATTAAATAGTTAAGTATTTAAGTAATAAGTAGTAGAGGGTAGTAATCCTTCTTCATTAAGGTATTTAATTAATAATAGTTAATATAAAAGCGTAGACTATTGTCTTTTTTCTTAATAAATAAGATAAGTAATAAGAAGAGGGAATTAGATAGCTTAATAAAGCCCTTCTTTAGGTTCTTAATTAAGTACTCCCGCATTTTTCCCAGTTCTAGGGAGCTCATTTTATAGAGGTGGGCTGCCCTCATTAAGGGGTCCGGTCCATTAAAGCGGAGTTTATAGTTAAATAGTTAAGACTATAGTAATATATCTACTACTTTTCTTAAGAAAGCGCTAGCTATATTATCTAGCTAAGGGAGTAATATAGTCTAAAGCTCTTATAGCTCCCTAGGGTTAAAGAATAAGGTATTACCGAGGGCATCTTATTTATCTATATTAAGAGTATATATAAGGTCGCGGGTTTAAGCTAAATACTCGGCTAAATAAGTCTTTAGATACTTAGTAGCTATTAGTAGGGATGAGTATTTCCTTGGTTTCTAATCTCATTTCTCTAGCTTATAATTAATCTTATTAATAGTAATAGATCTAATATAATTATTAGGATCCTTTATACTAAGTTAGAAAACTACTATACTAATGAGGTATATGAAATAGTCTATTAGTTTATCTATTTTAATAATATTAAGGTTTAATTCCTCCTTTTTAGCCTAGAATTCGGCTTTTTGGGTAAGGAAGTCTTATAGAGGGGCAGGGGGTACTATTCTATTACCCTTTAGTTCTTCTATACTTATCTTCTTTAGGACCCAAGTTATAGTGTCTCCTAGCTATCTAAGCTAGTTTTACTAGTAGTCTAGTAATATGCTATATTTAGTAAACTATTTCCTTCCTAGGATTATATTATAAGAACCCAGGTTAGTGGATAAGAAGTATTACCGGGTCTAGAGGTATTAGTTAATTTCTAGGTCTACTTTAATAACTTACTAAATAGCTTTACTAGGTTATTTATTAAATCCTTAAAAGGGGACGGGATCTTAAAGTATATATATAAGCATTTATAGTACTCTAGTTAAGGGGCGGATATGCTTTTAGTTAATTAGAGTATACGCGTTTACCCTAGTATCTACTAAGTACTAGAAGGTTATAGTATTTCCCTTCTAGTAGACCCTATATTTAACTAGGAACTACTCCCCGCTAATAAGTTAAGTAAGGTCTACTAGTTCTTAGTAGAGCTCTTACTCTAGGAGGGCTACCTCTATACCTAGAGCTAGACTTTTCCCGAGTTATTATTATTAGATTCCTCTTTAAATAATAGATAGAAATTATATTCTATATTATTTAGGTCTAGTTTACCTATCCTATCTAAGCGGTCTTCCTTAAGATAAGCGACTTTATAGGCGTTTAGGTAGTCCGGCTTAATATAGCCGGTCTTCCTATATAGGTAGTAGTTAAGTGTCTTAGGTATTTCTAGTCTCTTCTCGAATTCCTAGTAAACTAGCTCCCTTAGTTATAAAAAGGCTAGTTAAGTTATTTATTCCATTAAGCGTGGATTAGCGGCTAGCCCCTAATTACCTTTATTCTTCCTAGTTCGGGGAGTAGTACGACAGCGGATTATTTCTATTAGGCGGTTTTCTTTAGACTATTAGTTCTTAATTAAGAGAAGCCTATTCTCCTATTCTATATACTATTTAGTAAGATTCCTGGGCATATTAAACTTCTTATCCCCGAGGCTCTTAAGTAGCTCTAGGTTTATCTTATTCATTAGATTATTATACTAGTTATTCGTTAATTTCCCTAGTTTAGTCGTGAAATAGGTAAATTTAGCCTAGAATACCGGGAATACTTTATTTCCCTATTAAAGTTATTAATAGTCCTCCTTCGCCTCCTAGTATTCTATTTCTTTACTTTTACTATAGGCTTATTAGAGGATCTTAAAGATCTATTTAACTAATGAGATTTGTCTAACTAAACCGGGTTCTAGTTAATTATATATAAGGTCTCTAGTGTCTCTAGTGACTAGTTATACTATATAGGCGATCTTTAGAGGTTTACTATTAAACTTAGTAGAGTTCTACGTTAATTTATTCCTTATATTAAAGACCTAGTTATTAATCTAATAGTTGTCTTTACTAGTAAATAGGGCGGGGTCTATTACTATAACTAGGTAATACTAAGCCCCGTGTGACGGCAGGAACAAAGCAATGAGAAGCGAAGCTCAAGATCTAAGATTCCTATGTCTATTAAGAATCTAAAGCTAAGGAGAGAAGGAGAGAGTGAGGTGTGGTGGGGATAAGTAGCTAGGACTAGAACCCCTGAAACGCTAAGCTGTTTGAACCCCTTAAGCTAGAGCTAGTCATGTGACACCGGCGACACCAGCCGTCACACCCCGATATTACCCTCTAAAGGGTTCTCTTATTAGAGAATATTAACTTTCCTAGACATCTACCTACTTATTCCTCTATTTCACTATATCTAGCTAAGTAGTTCTCTCCTTTTCATAAAGCTAGTCGGTGATTACCTCTAATTCATTAATTCTATCCTTTAGCTAATTAATATAAACGTAAGCTTTCTAGCTATAGTCCGCTTATTAGTTACGTATATTACAGTATTCGTTAATAAGGTCTTCCCTAGCTATTAACTTCCTTCTTTTAACGAGTATCTTAGGAGTATCTATACTAATCTATACCTCCCTATTAGCTAATTACGTCTTTATATTATTATTAGGGAAGGATCTATACTAGGCCTCCCGGTATTAGTAGTCTATAATATCAAAGTCCTACTCCTTTCTTCCGTTATACTAGGGCCTTTTACTAGCTATACTAAAGGTTTCTATACTTAGCCTAAGGTTATCTAAGCTAGATAGTCTAGGTATATTATCTATTAAGGCTATACCCTAAAGGGGTTCCAGTTATTTAAGATTAGCTAGCTAAAACTAATTATTAGCTCTCCTTATTTTAAATTAGTAAACTAAAGCTAATTATTATCCTTTTTTATTTTAAATTAGTAGACTAGACTAATTCTTCCTTAGGTAGCGGTAGAACTATTTCTTTCTCTCTTATTAGTTAGCGAGGGGTATTATCTAGTCTAGCTAAGGGTCTAACTCTAAGGTTAGTTAGGTTATAGAGGATAGGGACATTATCTATTCTAATTAAGGGCCGGACTCCGAGGTTAATTAGGTTATAGAGGATATTAATTCCTCTTTATTTTAAGTTAGTAGAATAGTACTAATTATTATCTTTCCTTATTTTAAATTAGCGGACTATAACTAATTATTATTATTCTTCTTTTCTTTGAGATTTGGGAGGAATACCGAATATTAAGGGTAATATAGCTATCTTCGCCCCCTAAGGATATAGTACCTTAGTCCTTTATTAGGAGTATTACTATTACCTCTATAGACTAGGTTAAGTAAGCTTAGTATTATATAACGGCGAGATTAATATAATAGTTAAAGCTTAAGGTTTAAAGAATCTTATATATTGAAAATACTAAGCTAAGGGGCAAAGAAGAGAGGAGTCCCTTGACCTTTAATAGTATATTACTAAGATCCCTAGCTTAGTCCCACGTTTCGCCCCTAGCTCCTAATACCTAGCCCCTAGCGGATTATATAGAGGTACTAGCTATTATACTCCCTAAAGAAGAAAAAGAATAAAAAGTCTTCTATATTAAAGCTTAATTTAATAAATACCCTTAATTTACTAGTACTTACCTAAAATTACTTAATAATTATTATTTTACTATTAGTTATTACTTATATAAGTATTCTAGATAATATTATTAATACTAGTATTAATATAATTTAATTAATAAATAAAGAGGATTAGCCGAAATATATAGAGAGCTAGGTTAAGTTAATAGAAGTAAGACTATAATTTAATTATAAGTAGTTATTAGGAGAAGGCGAAATAGGGTAATTAATCGTGATTTTTTCCTTTTTTCCTTTATTCTTTATATAAAATTATACTCTAAATAAGGGTATTTAGAATTTTCCTATAAGGGGAATAATATAATAGATAATACCTCTATATAATCTACTAGGGGCTAGGTATTAGGAACTAGGAGCAAAACGCGGGATTAAGCTAGGGATCTTAGTAATATACTATTAAAGGTCGAGGGACTCCTTCCTTCTTTGCCCCTTAGCTTAGTATTTTTAATATATAAGATTCTTTGAACCTTGAGCCTTCGACTATTACATTGATCTCGCCGTTACAATGGCTAGAGTATAGTCACGTGACCGTAGTCATCCGTAAGTCGCTATACTATACTATACGCTACTATAATATACTATACTAATACACGTTATAAGTTAGGTAACGTCGTAATTCGAATCGAGAATCTAGGGCAGGTTAATAAGGCGGAATAGGGAGTTTTCTGTAAATTCCCTTAAAGTCACGGGATCTGGTTTAGTTATGAGCCCCCCTAGAGCCTAAGATTATTCCTATACTAAAAGCAAGGACCCTAGCTAAGAAGTTAAGGGACCTAATAGAAATTAAAGCAGATACTAAATATAAGGCTCTTGTTGTAGTACTATTACTATGTGATCTCTGGATTTAGTCTAGTGCGATTAGTTCGCTTAGTCAGGATCTATGAACTATATACCTGGAGTTCTCGCGCTTTACTTGAGTTCTTTTCTAGCTAGCTTTAATTAACTCTATTTATAAGAAATGCAACTCCCTACTTTGCGATATTTACGTACATTAGCTCTTTTTTTGGTGGTTTTGGCTATCTAGGGGGGGGAAGGGGGGGGTCCTTTTTATAATTTGCCTTACGGTTGTGGTTAAAAAGTTATTCTGGGCGTAAAAGAGTGACCGTTTTGTCGTGTTTGGGTCGGACCGACTGTAGTGTCCCCGAGGTTTTAGCGCTTCTGCCTCACCTGCCTTCGCCCTTGAAGTAACATCTTTCGTGTTCGAGCATAACCTATCTCCAGATCCACTTCCCAGTTCTCAACTTCAAGTTCCTGTCTGCGATCAATTCCAGGTCAACACAGTCCCCGGTACTCATTCAAATGGCGCTTCAAGTCAAAGGAAAGACTGCGTTAGTCACAGGTGGTGGATCCGGCATCTGCCTGGAGTTCACAAAGCTGCTACTGTCAAAGGGCTGCAATGTTGTCGTTGCCGACCTCACCTTGCTCCCAGAAGCCGAAACTGTTGTGACTGGGAACCCTGGCTCAGAAGGGGCCACAGCGGCTTTCATCAGGACAGACGTCACCGATTGGAAGCAATTGAGGGCTGCATTTGAATTTGCTATTGAGAAGTTCAAAGGCTGGATATCGTGTGCCCAGGTGCGGGAGTGTTCGAGCCAGTAGGTTGCTCCTGCCCTGATAATTGATTGCCTCCGTTTATAAATATGATTAAGATTTGAGTCAACTTTGAATCCTAACTAACACCTAACAGGCGTGGTCGAACTTCTGGCACCTAGACGATGGCGTCGACAACGATTCGACGTCATCTTTCAAGACTTTCGACATCAACATCAACCACCCAGTTCGTGCCACTCAACTGGCTATCGACTCGTTCAAGCGCCAGAAGCTGGGCCATGGGGTAGTTGTAATTATCTCCTCCGCTGCTGCGCAAGCGGCCTTCCTGCCCACTCCTATGTATGTAGCCAGCAAGCACGCCATATCCGGCTTCACACGCGCACTCGCAGATCTCGAGCCCAAACTCAATATTCGCGTGAACGCCGTTGCTCCAGGGCGTGTGAAGACGCCTCTGTGGGCGCAGGATAATTTGACTTGGATCGACGAAAATTTCGACCGGTGGGTGACAACAAAGCAGGTCGCGGATGTGATGCTTGATCTCATCACGAATGAGAAGAATGTAGGAGGGACTATTTTGGAAGTCGGAACTGGTTCTGTCAGAGCCGTGCAAAGGATAAATGACCCAGGTCCACAGGGCAAGGGCCTCACGTCAGAAGAAGCTGCAGACGCATGCACTAATGTCTATAACTTGATTGAAGAACATTATGGGAAGCCACGAGGCTAGATTGAACCCGAGTTATTTACATAGTAATAAAAAATAGAAGGAGAATTGACGGAATCTGGTCAATATTTAGACCATGATTCTCGTTAGTTTTTTAACTTATATACATGTGATCAAAAACATCAGATTAAGCATAGGTGGTAGAAATGTACGAAACTCGTAATACAATTGGTTTGTCGAAGGCCGTTGCGCAATTCTGAAGTTGATTATACTATTACTTGAAGGAATTCAAAGC
This sequence comes from Hyaloscypha sp. PMI_1271, assembly GCA_021399465.1. NCBI lineage: Eukaryota > Fungi > Ascomycota > Leotiomycetes > Helotiales > Hyaloscyphaceae > Hyaloscypha > Hyaloscypha sp. PMI_1271. Next base: position 14,501 of record JAJTUS010000114.1, read on the forward strand.
TTGGAGACTATTGTTGTGTCGAATGTCCTATAACGCTAGGAGCAATCTCACTAAAAGTCCTAACAGGAATTTAATCTGGATAAAAAGTTGGGGGAAAGAATGAGAAGCCCTGAAATTTGCTTGAGCTAGTACTCCTATAACCTTCACGCTTCTCATCTACTTCCACTAATACTCCTGCAACTCAAAGTCATATTTACAAAATACCAGCTCATTCTAGAAGATGAAGTTCAAATTAAAATCTGAAATATATGATCAACTTTGAGGCTGGGTAGTGTGCCAAGAAATCACGCCTGTATACCTAGACTATTCATGATTATCGAAAGCAAGCTCTAAAATTGTTTCTTGGCCCGGGAAGCAATCCGGAGCTCAATCTCTTGTTGGATCTAGTAAAGAATCGTGGGGTTGGCCAGTAAAGGTGGCTGAATTCGACGAATATCCGCGATGGTATACCCATGTTTTAGGAATGCTACGCGAGCAGAACAGGGGGGGTACAGGCATTGACCGGGGCACACTGCTTTTGTACCCATCTCTTTTCCTCCCTTGCATAGCATTGTATCTTGACTTTGAACATTCCCAAGAACAGTGTGTCAAATAATTTAATTAATTATAATTATTGGCCAGTAATCATAAGTGAAAATCGTAGTAATCAAATTATAATTAATTATTTACTTAATTTAATTGAATATAATTAATTATTTGGTCAAGTGGTGTTGCACGTGACTTCAGGACTAGCACAAGTATTATAGCGTAAAAATAAAGTTTAATCTAGCCTGATTTAGATACCACCTTACTATAATAGGCTTAATAGCTAGTAAGCTACCTTTACTCGCTTTACTTAGATTTGTAAATAAGTACTATAGTAGGGGTTTCGGCTCTGGTACTCACGTGGTGCGGTCATGTGATATCCAGAGCAAATAGTTCATATATATAAATTACCTCACTCTTCTTCTCTCTTCTTAAGAAATTAACTCACCTTTACTCTCTTTATACTTTAATTATATATTATATAAAGAAAAAGAAGAGAATTTGTTATTTATATAACTTTATATAACTTTCACGTGATAATTAAAAATAATTAAATATATTTAATTATAATTAGTCTAATAATTAATTTTTTCTTTGGAAGTCGATAATCAAATTATAATTAATTAGAAATTTAATTTAATTAAATATAATTAATTACCTTAATTATTTTTTTGACACACTGGCCCAAGAACATATCCCCCTCTAAGAGATCTGACTGCACAACTAAGCTAGTGGTTCCGTGGCCTAACGTCGGAACGGTACGGAGGTCCCTCTCCCTCCTTCTTTAACTAGCAATCTTCGATCTCGTCTTCAACTTCCACGATACCTCGATTTTCTCTCCCAAATATAATGACAAGGCATTTTGTAGGGAGTTCTGCGAAAGAACAACATGTAGCTGGTCATTTCAACAACATATTTCCTTCGTTGCTGGTGTTCAAGATTTCCCCTCCCGAGCAAGAGAATATCTTTTAAAGAACTGAGGTACCTATTGTCTGACTCTCTATCTTCATTTCTAGGTCTGAACTACACCCCTATCCCTACTCACAATAATTGATACACACTAGCCATTTTTCATCCTCAGAACACTTTCTCTCTTCCTTCCCAAATCATTCATGCACCAAGTTCGCCTCCTTCAATAGCATCCCCGATGCCACAACCACTAATAGTCAATCCACTTACTATTAATGTAAAATCTTCCATGCGTATCTTCTCCCACTCTCTAGGATAACAACCACGATATCTTATAACTAGCTTTTCTGTTTCAAGGTATGTATCCTTATCCGTATATATATTATACTATACAGAGTATTCAAGGAAATATCAAAGGTAGTAATAACACACAAATCTTAACAAAAAACCCACACGCCTAACGTCAATAATCCACCAATTTTCTTGATAACGAACGCTCAAAATTGTAAAATGAAACGGAAGGAAATTTTTCTCAGTGCTTGTCTGCTTGCCAAAAGCATACCTAGATCCCTAGCTTCTCTTCAACTAGCATAGCCCCAATCACTCACTCATATGATCCACCCCCAACCCCCCACCCCCCAAATGTGTTGGTAATTCGTTCGAACGATTCGGCTTTGCTTTGAGAGGTATTGCTGACTGATTGGTTGGTTGGCTGGCTGGTTGATAGCAGGCAACATTCAATCAGTCAGTCGGGTAATCCAAACTAAGAGACCCAAGGAAACCAGCAATCGGTTCAACGCCGGGAGTGCATGGCAACCCCTCGTCCTGCGCAAAAGCAATTGGATACCAATTATCTTGTCCCTCCACCCCTGGGTAGAAATCGAGTGTGGTATCCAAAGCGGAGACGTGCTGGGCCAGCGGCGAATCTGTGCGTTGTGCGGTAGAGCATGCTTTCTGTCGGCGAACTCGGCAGGGTCGGAAAACGCGAGGTTGTCGTGATGTGGCTTGGGCTCGAGATCTGAATGCTGTTAATAGATCTGGAGTGGAGTTGTGTTCGCCGGGTGAAGGAGGAGCGTCGTTGCTGTTGAGGGCTGTATAGGATTCAGAGACGTCTGGCAGCGGGAATTGCTGTGCGGCTTGGAATTGATGTGCGGCTTGGGGCGTGAATGTGTAGTGAATGGGTATGAGAGGAGAAGCGTGGGTGAGATTGGGGTTGAGGTTGATGTCTGGGGTGGAAACTAATGACCGCTGTTAATGAGTGAACCTTGACATTTATTGGAAGAGGGGCCGAGAGTGTGGAGTTGGCTCACAGTAGTTAGAAGACGCCAGAGACTGCGCGGGTGCGGTTCGAAATTCACATGATAGAGTAAAATTGGTGCACACTGTGAATGGTGTTATTGAGGAGAACCAAAGAGACAGAGGAGAGCTGAGCTTGGATATACCTCCACCGCCATGGACAGTGTCCAAATGATTCCTCAGCTTTCCCTTCCTTTTGGTTATCCACTGGCAGCCGTGGATACGGCAGTGTAGGGGAGGGCCATGCTTCTCTCTTACATGTCGTAGTCTGTCGGAATCCCGACCGAATGTTACCGTACAGCCGGATCGTTCACACCTGATCTTTTGACCCCCTTTGACTTGACGTTTGGTTGGCTTGGCCATGGTATTCGGTGGCGACGGTCGAGGCAGATTAGATCGAGCGGGAATGGCACAGTAATATAAATGGTGGCCGTATATAAGTCTTTATTTGGTGTGTAGCAAAAACAGCGAATGTTGGTGGTCGACGAAGGAGAGAGTTTGGTGCTTGCTTCTGCTTGGGAAGGGTGATGATATGTTAGATATGGCATCCGAGATACACTCGAGTCTGCGTGCCGATAGCCCTATTACTGAGTCAAGTTTCATGTCAGTTGTTTCTCAACCTTCTGCCATCACTGCTGCTTCTGTGTGAACAAAAACAAAAATAGAGCAAGTGGTAATTGTTCATTGCGATGTTGGGAGGTGGAAGCGTAGTGATCGCCAGACCGCGACCAGCCTCTTCAAGCATTGACCTAGCATGCGGGCTACGCACCAACCAAAGCTAAGAGGGCTGAGGGGGAACGGCTTCATGATCCGATGAGACACCCCAGTCTCATTGCCTCCAACAGCCCTGCAACATTGCACCGCGGGGGGAATACATCTGTTGGCCCCCGATGTCTACCAACCCCAATCCATGCGAGGCCTCCACGACTGCTCCAGGCGGCTGGCTCAGTCAAATGCGCTCCTGGTTCCCAATTCCATTATAATCTGCCAGGTGATAGGGCTAGTGACGGCTTTCGCAGTTTTTTTCGCTCCACACGCGGAAATTTGGAGGTTGCCACCAATCCCGGGCGATATCCTACTACTCAAGCCCGACCTCTGTGTTTCTCATGTCTCCATCTGCTTTGAGGTCTGTTGAATTCCATCAGGTTGCTGAGAAGACTGCGTCATGATAGATGAGATATCGTTGAGAAACTATAAAATACGGCAGTAGGAGGGCTACTCATGGGTCTCTAGCGTGTTCAAATCAGCCATTCAGGGAGCCAACACCTTCCTCGTATTACTACAGAGAACTTCAGCACGTTCAGGCAACCTCCCACATGTGAATCCCGGGACGGGGAAGCGTTCGATGGGTCCCGGGTCCAGGGGGGTGGGTGAGGAACAATGTCCCAAGCAGCTGGAAGAGCCAAACTGGGACCCTGTGGAAGGGGACAACCCTGCCGGGCAACTCAAATCTGTGTGTTGCACGCCCGGCAATCCCGGGCAGTTCGGTGGTTGAACGATCAGCCCCTCAGGTGCCGATACGTGTAGACCGAGACGGAAGCTGCATGGTTCTAATGGTCCGATGAGAGCATGCCGACTGGGCAGGTTTGGACTTTACACGGGAAAGTGTCTTCGGGGAGCCGGATCGCATCCTGCCGGGCCTTGTTTACCTTGCTTGTGTTGTATTTCGTCGTTTTCCTGCCGTAGAGACGGGCTCAGGGGCAAAAGCAAATTTTGAGCGGCCCCGTCCGTGCTGTAGAGGCAAAGCAGGAAGCGACCTCAATCGCTGTGCCAGATCGAAAAGGTAACTCTTTGCATCAATCGTTGCTGCTGCCGATTCATGACAGTGTTGACAGTCAAATGAGTGTTGAACTTAGCAACTATTGCGATTCAAACGTGATAACAGACGTATTGAAGAAGGTCCTCTTCCTCCTGCGAACCTTGTATAGCAGCAGAAAAGGGCATTTGATCCGCAACAAATCACATATAATAGATTCGTTCATGTGCTAAAGGTCGAGTGAATCTATCTAAGTTGTGATTTCCAAGTGAACTCGTAACTCTACCTCCGGGTGTACGGCCTCCTTACTCCCAAGGCTGCAGCATTCAACCCACCCACCCCCAATCCGTATTCAGGCCCACTAACAGGCCGTTCAACCTATCTTTGCAAGCAGAGGCTGTGGAAGTTGACAGCGAAGCTCTCGCAGAGCGCTGTCATCTGCACGGCCGTAGCGCTGCTATTCGTGCGATCAAGTAGAGCACCTCCCTATTCCCATTTCTCCAATTCCATAATGTATAACGACTTGTATTCGTCTCTTTGATGGCAGGCACTGCCATTGTATGTGCTCTCGACCGATGCCAGAACCGTCGCAGGTACGATGTCGATGTTTCAGGTAGACAACACCGTTCGTGTTCGCTCTCGAATCTCGTGAACGCACAAAACAGAGTCGAAGAAAGCGTTCGTGCTCAACGTAACGAATCTTGTAGACACAGATCATTAGTTCTTGTAACAATCAAGAAAAGGGATATCGCCAAACTGCTGCCTTGGTGGAACTCTCTGACAAGACAGCAGGAGCCGGATCGGAAGCAGAGAGAAGGTAGCGTCAGTTACTTAAGAGCGAGCGAGTGAGGGAGGAAGAAGGTTCTGGGCCGCAGCCAGCGTCTTTGGCTCCCTGGCGGAGAAACGAGGAGGTACTGACAAACGTGGTAGATTGGCTTACCTGTCTCTCGACTTGTGTTCTTGGTCCCCAACCGAAGAAGCCATTCGGTCAAATGAAAGAGGTAAAGAAACGGGGTATAGTATGTGTCGATATGTTCGTTTGGGTGCCATCTCCCTTCTGGCAGATAGCCGGAGCGTGAGGTGAACTCCGCGACGATGAATTGAGCTGCGAAAAGGCAAGATCACGCAGCGGTCGCGACGACGAGGAGGTGAGTAGAGGGAACCTCTAGTGCCGAGACCACAGAGCATGTTGTTGCAACAGTCGTCTAAGGGCAGTGCCAAATCTGCTCCTTTTCATCAGGGGTAGCATTCGTTTGCACCGCGTGTTCTTGAATTCGGTCGAGGTATTCTGCGAAGTAAGAGTAGAGATTGAATCTGCACTGAGACTCCCTTGCTTTACCCCGACCCGAGGAAAGATTCGCAGTTCGGAGCGCTGTGTAACAATGTCTCGATCAGGGGGTGCCACACCATGGCCGGGTTCCTGCCTGTCGTCCACTTGGCGATGACACTGTCGCACGTTCAAATGATTCAAGAGCTTGGAAAGTTGGATGGGACTTAATTCCTCGCAGCCCTTAAGTGTGCTAAAGGGACTTAGGATTGGTTCTTGGTGGAGAGGATTAATAACCATTCCAGGACTGGGCTTGTAGAGTGCATGGTGGGACAACCAGAACTGTCATCCGGCTGGCCAGCGATCTCCAGCCCCCAACTTCCCCACTCGGATAATTCAAGCCGTACCTCATAATATCTGTTACTACAGAACGATTTGGAATGGTAGCATCGTTGATTAGCGCAAGTGTTTGCTGTCGTGATGTCTTCTGCATACGTGCTGGAACCGTAGACAGGGAAGTATCGAGTGGCATTTGTTGAAGGAACATGCCCGTCAGTACAGCTCTTGCAATAACCTATCTGATCTAACGGAATATATGCCTTCCATGAATCGGATTTTAAGCTGGAACCATGCAGCCATTATCAACAGGGTGTGGAATCTCTGGTGGTGGGTCAGGATTCCAATAGGTTGGGAGAACATGTGAGCGGACACCATCTGGCCTATACCTCTGACGAACCATGTTGACCTGAATATACTTACGAATGAAAGGCACCGATTGGATTTCCTAGTGTGCGAGCTGGTAGCGGTATTACATCACGCTGAAATGGCCTATAAGCAGCCATTACACAAGCAGCAGCATTGGAACGAGCAATGAGTCCCATCTTTAATAGCCCAGCGAGCTTTCAATGTTCATGCAAAGGCCGTTGAGATTTGTTCTGCTTGCATGGTTGTCTCAATGAGGGCGGCACCGGAATGCAGCAACCGAAACTCACCCACACCCCTCACATCCCTCACACCCCCCTACACCCCCCTCCACCCATCTTGAAATCGGAACCTCGAATGGAGCAACACTTGAATTGCAGCGAATAATAAGCCTCCCTTATCCCCCCTCTCTAGCCGATTAAATAAATACCCCTACGCAAGAGATCTTGCCTATTCGGGAAGCAGGCAGGATGGACGGGATGAGAACGCCACTGCTCATGACGTGACTACGGTCAAATTCGGCTGCTAGGGTGGTTTCCATGCAATTATTGAGAATGAATGAGGCAACTTGCCGCTAAGGGTAGGCAGACTGTGTGGCGTCCAGCCGCTTCCTCTTCGTCTTACACGAAAGAACATGTGGATTCTGGAATGGCTGCCTTGGGGCATTGCAATTTATTTCCTGTAGCGGACTACATTTTGGAGCGAGACGACGAAGCCTTGGATCGTATGTTGCAAGGAAAACCCATGGGCTAGAACTAGCATATTGCAAGGGGGTTGAAGTAGACAGGCGTTGAGGTGGAATTCCGGCCAGTATGTCGTATACCAAGCCGCACATGTGCATGTGGGATGATCCCGCAGTGGAAGTCGGGCGTCCACCTCGCTCGCGGTTGGACAATTGTGCGTCTGCCATTCGATAGGGGATGCAGGCCAGCAGCATGGTGTGGTGTGGTGACTTCGTGCCACTTCCGCGCCCAGTGTTTATCTCTGTGTAGAGTTTCCCGACGCGATCTCGTTCTCTGGGGTCTGGTTGGCTCTCTCGTGTGACGCGACGAGTAGAGAACGGCCGAGGAGGCAGCAGCAATGCAGAATGCACGCCGGGTGGAGAGGCAAAAAGGGCAGGTCTGGTGACCACGCGCGATTTTCGCGACGCGTCAATGAGAATGTGGCGGGGGGGAGGGGGAGGGGATGGTAAATCCTGTTTGCTGAGCTGGGCTGTCGTGGTCTGTCTGCTGACTCCGCGCGATTTTCGTGCGCGGCACGTCGCGTCGGCCGCGACCAAGACCCAACCAACCGAGAGCAGGGCATGGCGTTGGCGTGCAGCAACGCCGAGGCGGCTCGGACAAGTTAACTCGTTGGGAAGGAACTACCGTACTATCCCCTCCCCTAAACACTTATTGTGGGCCCTTAAGTAACACCACGCCTGCACTGGCCAGCTCAAGGGTTTATAGCCAATAGAGACTCTCGAAGGCACCTGATATTTCCTAGTTTAGGGATATAAACGAGGTTTCAGGGGGGCGTTATCAAGGGCCCACAATAAGTGTTTGGGGGGGGGGGGATAGTAGTATGTTGTATGCTGAATACTGCTAGTGCTGTCTTCCCAGCTTTCCCTCTATGACGTGCGGCCTGCGAGGATTCAGCACTTCCACGCAGTGCAGGCTGGAAACCAAGGGCTTCCATGCTCTTGGGCTGTAGTCAGTCCGATCTAAAACCGACAAAATAGTCGCCCTTTTGCACCTACAATAACTTTTTAACTAGAATCCCAATTACAGTCGCTTGCAAAATCGGCTTTGTCCTTCCCCCTCCTAACAAAATGGTGAGCACAGACTACCTCTGTGACGGCGAGATCAATGCAGTAGTCGAAGGCTCAAAGTTCACAGAATCTCATGTATTGAAAATACTAAGCTAGAGGGTAAAGGAGGGAGGAATACCTCGATCTTTAGTAGCATACTGCCCAGACCACTAGCTCAGTCCCTTGTTTCATTCCTGTTTCCTGATTCCGACTCCAGGTAGATTATACGGAGGCGCCGTCCGCCACAGCACCCTTCTCGAGTAGTAACTCGATAATAGCCTTGTACCCACTCTCGGCAGCTTGTAATAGCGCCGTCTGGCCAAGCTCATCCTTTACCTCGACCTTAGCACCCTTCTCGAGTAGTAACTTAATAATAGCCTCATGCTTATTCCCGGTAGCTAATAATAGCGCCGTCCAGCCAAGCTTATCCTTTGCCTCTATCTCAGCACCATTCTTGAGTAGTAAGTCAATAATAGCCTCATACCCACACTCGGCAGCTTCTAATAGCGCTGTCCGGCCAAACTCATCCTTTGCCTCTATCTCAGCACCCTTGTCGAGCAGTAAATTAATAATAGCCTCATCCCTATTCCAGGTAGCCTGTAATAGCGCTGTTTGGCCAGTGTCATCCTTTGCCTCTATCTCAGCACCCTTCTCGAGTAGTAACTCGACCATAGCCTTATGCCTATTTTTAGTAGCCTGTACCAGCGCTATCCAGCCCCATTTATTCTTCGCCTCTATGTTAGCACCCTTCTCGAGTAGTAACTCAACTACGGCCTTGTGCCCATTCCTAGCAGCTCGAAATAGTGCCGTTTGGCCAATATCATCCTTTGCCTCGACCTGAGCACCTTTCTCAAGCAGTAACTCGACAATAGCCTCGTGCCCATTCCTGGCAGCCTGTAATAGCGCCGTCTGGCCATACTTATCCGCTGCCTCTATCTCAGCACCCTTCTCGAGTAGTAACTCGACTACGGCCTCGTGCCCTCCTTCAGTAGCCCGTAATAATGCAGTCTGGCTATGCTTATCCTTAGCCTTTATCTTAGCACCCTTCTCAAGTAGTAACTCGACCACAGCCTTGTGCCCATTCTCCGCAGCCCATGACAGCGCCGTCTGCCTATAGTGACTATCCGTTGCCTCTATATTAACATTTGGTTTCTCCTTAAACAAGATATCATACACAACCTCACTGAGACCAAGATAGCTTGCCAAAGTTAAATCTGAACAGCCTTTCCAACGTAGATCTCGCTGTTTAAGGTAGCTAGGTGCCCAAATGCTTGCTTGATGCCCGGCTGTATTACAAAGTGTGCGAGCATGCCTACGAAATGAATCGGCATTAGTGACTTCTTGCGAGACGAAATGCAAAGGCCAGTAGCTAGCGGCATAGGCGAAGTATGGATGTCGCTTATCTTGAGCAGGGTCGTCTTTAGGTGGCCTGTTGATATCAGGTGACAGTAACTGAAAAAGACATGCTCGCGATATTGCACTGTGCGACTGTGGCATATCAAAACGCCCTTTCCAGTTCCCTTCTTGTTCAGAATCCAGGAGAAACTCTCTCGCCGTCTGGTGGATAAACGACAACTTAGAGTTGTAGACACTAACAAAAAGGCCGCAGAGATTCGTGACGATGCTTCGGAATTTGTCTCTAGGCCATAGATCTGCCTCGACATCCGCGTATGATACCGGCTGTTGCTCTTGAATGGCCAATGTTAACGCGACGTTCGCCTCGTCGAGAGTCAGAGGCCGTACAGCAGCAAGCATGATTCGAAGGAGGATCTCCGTTCTTGACCGATTTGTGCTTCGGCTCAGGATCCTTTCGTATGCATCAGAGACTTGGGATGGCAGATGAGACAACAATTTTTCAATGTCAGACCGCTTGCCAAATTCGGTAGGACTCTTCTCAATAATATTGAATGTCAAATGTAGCCATAGGTAGGTGCGATGTTCCATGCTCTTGAGGCGTTCAGAGATCTTCCTTTGGTCGTTTGCAGTGAAACCGTCTGTAATATCCTGCAATCTAGCGTCGATAACGAGATTAATCTCTTGGCGGATTTGCTCGGACTTTTCATCACCGTCAAGTCGCAGATATGCTGTAGTTGTCCGGAATTTTTGGAAGGAGCTTTCCAGATCGGGATATGGGCGACTAGTGACGAGAAATCTCAATCTTGTGGAAGAAATCGATATGCTCTCGCCCCGAGAATAGAATCCTTTGAGTGTGTTGATAAAGTCCTGCCTGCTGTCTTGCTTGCATTCGTCTAGAGCATCGAGGACGCAGATGATTTCTCCAGCATCTGGAGATGTGACGCAATCTGACAGGATTTGCCATAGCTCGGAGAATTTTCTAGTGAGTGTTGCCCCGTGTTCTCTATGGCTCCGAAGCGCATGCTTGATTAGTCCAGAGGTAGAAGGCCAAGTGAAAAGCTGGTGCAGCAGTGCACATAAAGCATGAGCACTATCCATCTGGCCATCACCTCCACCCTTGAAGAAGAAGTAACAGATAGTCGACTCTCTGCTACTAACAGCGTCAATAGAAGACGGCGTGAAAGTAATTGTAGTGACACATGTAGCCAACTGTCCGTCGTCAATCAGAGATCTTGACAAAACCGACTTGCCACAGCCAGGCCCTGCTGAAACCCAGAGCAGGCTCGGCGTTGTGCTATCGCGCCACTTACGGAATCTCTCATCCGTCAGGAACCATTCGCAGGTACCATCGACCCTATGTGGGTTGATATTCTTATATCTCTTGTAATCTCCTGCCGCTACTGCCAAGTCTTGAAGGAGTTTTGTTTCCTTCTCGTCCCTTCTATCCTCCTCATTACCCTGCAGTACATTCTGTTGGATGATCCGCAACCTCTGCAACTCTTGCAGCTGACTATCCCTATTTTGTTGAATCTCCCTTTCACGGGATGCATCAATGAGTCTAGAGCAATTTTTGTTCAATCTATCAATGTCTTCAAGCTTGTTATTCCAAAAATTGGGGCTAATTAGATTCTTCCATGCGCGGGAATGTTGCGCCTTTGAGAGGTGGCAAATAACATAAGCCTGGTAGGCGAAGATGAGTGAATATAATTTGACCAAGGGTTCGAGGAGGCGTTGGTACTGCTGTCGATGTTCCGATCGGAGACACGTCTCCTCGCAGGACTTCCAGTAAAACTGGAGGTCACCAATCGAGTTGAAGCCCTCTAGCATTGCCTCATTCTGCGTGGTGTTGCTTGTGAGGAGCTGTAGCATCAGCGTTAGCAGGTGCTTAGTAGCCCGGCAGGTCATTTCACTACTTGCCGGGAGAAGCAGACAAACACCAGACCACGCTAGCGCCGCGAAGGGCTGAGCGCTCACAGTAGCCTTCACAACCGGGCCGGACCATTGGAGGAAAGTTGTCAACCTCTCAACTTGTTTTCGTATTTTCAGATTGTGGCCTGGGAAAGAAATCTTCAATTGCTTCCTCTCTCGATCTTCCAACAGCTTTTTCAGGGCGGTTTCGATGCACAGCCGACTTGAGGTATCAGCAATGGCCGTAGCATTGCCAAGTAGTTGCTTGTTGTAGTCTCCCGCCAGTTCCGGTTCTTGCTTTTGAAATATCTCGTAAGCTCGTTCCCATAGATCGGTATTATCGCTCGTCGAGGGTGTGACAGGCGGGGCGGGCTGACCAGAAAGTTGTCGTGAGGATGGCGGGGTGGGAAGAGGGTTCGGAGCCTGCAGATCTGACGATGAATTTGACGACATGGTCTGTTTACACCGCGCCTTGGCGGTAATCAGAGAGAGGCGAGGACTTGAAGGGACCAGCCGGCGCGCCTAGCATGGAAGTGGAGGTCTCTCGGTGGCAATGATGCAGGCGAGCAGGAAACTCAGCGTTATGCCTCCACTGCCTTGACCTGGCTGGTGCAACAGGATCTTCTGCAACGAGCGGTTTAGGGACGTCAGGAGCGGTGCTATATTGTTCATAGAAGCCCAATGACGAGAGAGAGATCTTGATTGTTAGTTGCTCACAGGTCAACTCGAGATTCGATTTTTCAGTGTCGCTCGTGCGGATGGACAACTGGTTGATCTTGGGCTTGAACCTCAGGCAAGGGTTCACCACTCCCGCCCAAAATCCAATTTGGCCACAACAACACCACAATTTTAGTAACCTGACATTATTTTCGGCATACCTAGGGCATTTTCTATATTTTGTGGAGTTTTCTGATTTTTCTGAGCACTTTGAAGAAAACATACATATTTGGTGTTCTGACAAGGGTATAAGTTGGCGTTCTTGAACTACCGCACGTGACAGCGCTTGCCTCTCCTATGAGGTGTGTACAAAATCATCACAAGCATGCACGCTTGGCCAGCCTGCATATTTTCTGATGCCCGGACGTCAACGTATTGGGAGCCCCTTCCGGCGTCCGCGTAGAAGCAAAGGCAAAGGAGTTTGCAGTCGATGTAGTGAAGCCATTACAGCAAATGTCATGCAGCGTCATTTGGAATTTATCTTGGATCACGTCTCATGGCAGAGTCACCTCTATGGCAAACATGATCAAAAGCCTCATCTTCCAAGCTCTGCAACATGATCCGACTCTGTTGCACAGCCACCCTGAGGAATTGAACATTACGAAGTTTCAATCAAATCACATGGAAGCGGAATGGATCTCTCTCCTCCTTCAACTATTTTCAAGACTGTCCAAATGTTTCATTATCGTGGAGGCAGAGGACATCTTCCAGGCTAATCGAGAAGTACCTGACTGGGCCAAGCACTTCCTTGAGCCCTTCCAGAAACTTGTTGACGAAGCTGAAGGCTGCGGAAATCAGCTCAAGATCCTCATTCTAGGATATGGATCAATTCTATTAAATATGTAAAGTATGCCCGACCAAAAGAATCGCATTTTGTCGTCGATCCAGCGGCCACACCCTGTACTACCACATTTGAGGCGGCAGTTTGCTTCTAGAGGGATTAATATCCACATTACCGATCGCCAGAAATTAGGGTATAGATTCTAAATTGATTTCTGAGAGTGCTGTTCTGCCATTTCAGGAGTGTTATAGCAGATTCATTCGATATTTGTTTTATCGAGATTAACAGTCGGGGAAACGGCACGACACTAATTCTTCAGCCCTCTAGGCACTCTCGAAACAAAATTTCCGTATGCTATGTTCTATTACTTGCCGTATTAACATTTCATAATTATAAGACTCTATTAAACAACTTTGTTGGTGCACAATCAAAGGGGAGCTAGATAATCCGCACTTGCAAGCGGTTGCACAGAAGATGGGGTCGGAAGGGTTGGAGAAAGCTCATATCACATTGGCATATCGCGAGCATATCTCAGGCACAAAGACTCAACAGATTTGTGAACAGACTTTTCGTATTGGATTATCGTGTCGTATCGAACCATCCCAATTTTCCATCACGAAGCGCATGCGCCATCGAATAAGCTCATAACCCTCGATTTCGCTTCGATTCGATTCTGGTGCCTCAGCTTGAATGGACAGGAGCACTTCCGTATGCCATCAGCTCTCCCTCCGCTCCATCCCTTAGAGACAACAAACGATGAAAACTCAAAAGCCACTCCTCCCAGATCTCTCTCGTCAATCGAGAGAAACTCCGGAAAGATCCATCCATCCACTTTTGTCTAAGCACGATCCGCAAATTGATTGATTTGAGTGAAAGGAAAACAGCAGCGCGGAAAAATCAAATGTGTGCATGCAACGATCTTCTAATGTGACGACGGGAAGATCAACGCTGACCGACCCTCGAATGAGAATTTCTCAAGAACATGACCGTCATAATGCGTTCTGTAAACCCAGGTTCTTTTCCCATCTACCACTCCGCAGAAAAAAAACCCCAGGTCGAAAGAGAGAAAGCATCATGACCGGTACGCCGTAAATCTCGTGTGTCTGCCTGATCGCCCTTGATCATCTATTGGGGTATCGAGATCGGGGTGAGAAGGGGACAGCCAGGAACAAAAGACAACGCTATCTATTCGTATGCCGTTTCGATGGCCGAAGAAACACGATCTAAGCCGGCCCCCTGTAATGCAGCAGAAGGTCGAGAGCCAGCTGAAATCATGTCATGTGCCGCCACCAGAAAATCGAAAACGTGTTGCAAAAACGAGGAAACCGGAAGAAAGTAGTGCAAGTTGGCGAGCAAATTAGAGAACCGCAAAAACCGCAAAAGCCGAAGAAAATGAGTTCTGTATCCGCAGAAAAAGTCTGAAGATATCCGTTGACGCCTTTGTCCCCGATCTATGCATGGTGCCGGAGTCGAAAATGTACCGGAAAAGGAACAAAGATGCGTCGACGAGTGGCAAATCTACCACCAAGATTGTCCCCCACCACCGGACGGGTTGCCATAGCTTCCACCGCTATAGCCACCAGCCCCACCATAAGCAGGAGCTCCGCCGCCATAAGCAGCAGCAGGGGGAGGGCCGCCGAAGCCACCGCCGTATGCAGGGGCAGGGGCTCCGCCATATCCTCCACCAAAACCACCACCTCCAGCACCACCGCCGAACTTTCTGAAATCACGATTGGCAGCTCCACCACGGCCCCGACCTCCTCCGGATCGTCCGCCGCCGCGTCCACCGCCACCTCCTCCAAATCCAGAACCTTCACGGGCAATGTTCTCGAGGAAAGCCGGGACCTCCTGGTTGGCCTCCTTCAAGAGATCGATGAGATCACGGACAACACCTCTGTTGCCACGGTTGAAGAAAGCAGTAGAGATACCTGTGTTACCGGCACGACCAGTACGACCAATTCGGTGAACGTAGTCATCGATGTCCGTCGGGAGATCGTAGTTGACGACGTGGAGGACATTTGGGATATCAAGTCCGCCTAAGAGATTAGTAGAAGGTTAGCTGATGGTTCTGAGATGTTTGAGGATTAAAAACAGGAATACGTACGAGCTGCGACAGCAGTGGCAACGAGGATTGGGCAACGCCCATTGCGGAACATTTCTAAGGCTCGCTCACGCTCACGTTGAGTACGATCACCGTGAATGGAGGTGGCAGGGAAGTTTTGGTTGATCAAGAAGTCGGAAAGGGAGTCGGCCATACGCTTGGTCTCGACGAAGATCAAGGTAAGACCGGGACCGTGAGTGTGGAGAATGTCAAGCAGAACAGAGCGCTTGTCCATATCCTCAACGTATTCGACCTTCTGGGTGATGTTCTCGGAGGTGGAACCAACACGGCCGACGGATAAGAAGACGTAGTCCTTCAAGAAATCTCTGGCGAGCATCTGGATGTCGCGGGGGAAGGTGGCAGAGAACATGAGAGTTTGACGTTCTTGGACGCCTGGCATATCCTCACCCTCGACAATACGGCGAATTTGAGGCTCGAAACCCATGTCCAACATACGATCAGCCTCATCGAGAACCAAGTACTTGATGTTGCAAAGGGAGATGCGGCCACGCTCGATAAGATCGACGAGACGACCGGGAGTGGCCACGAGTAAGTCGCAACCGCCTGAAAAATGATTAGTAAATGAATTAGAGCTGTTTGAAACATGATGATGGTGCTGTGACAGAAAGAAAGAGTCCAAAGAGTTTCGAGTTCGAGGTTCTTGAGAGCATAATTGGTGTGAGATAGATAGGCCTAGGCTAAGGCTAGCAATAGAAAGAAGATCCATTTTGGCTGTGATAGAGAGTCCTCTTGTGGCGGTGATTGCAGGATTTGTAACGGTAAATGAAGGATTGCAGAGGCGTGCGAGGGGTCTGAGATGTTGGTTGTATGTCCGGGTGCTGTGGCGAGGAAGGATGAAGGACCGTCATCATGAGTTTGGGGATAGGCAGGACCGAGTACAGCGCTTGCTATATCATCCGGTGTTTGGGGGGAAGAACGAAGGAAACTAGAAATACATACGCTCAATTTGACGAAGCTGAGAACCGATGTCGGCACCGCCATACACGACGCAGGGACGAACCCATGATCGATATGCGAACTTGCGGGACTCATCGTAGATTTGAGAGACAAGTTCACGGGTGGGGGCAAGGATCAAGGAGGTGGGGTATGCCTTGCGTTGGCGGCCGAAGTTTGCGCCTGAGCTACCAGGAGCAGCAGAGGGACCGTTGATGAAGGCCTGAGACAAGATGGGGAACAAGAAACCACCAGTCTTTCCGGAACCTGTCTGGGCACAAGCCATCAAGTCACGACCACCCATGACAATGGGGATCGAGTACTTTTGAACAGGGGTTGGGACCTTGTAGTGTGCGAGCTCGATGTTCTTGAGGAGATGGTCATCGAGAGGAGGGTTGGTGAACTTGAGGACGGGTTCTGGGACATCGTGGCCGGAGGCTTCGACGGGGATATCATCGTACTTCTCGAAGTTGATACCGGTTTGTTGCTTGGTTGGGTCGTCAGCTACGCCGAAAAGCTCTCGCTCCAGACGTGGGTTTGGCGGTCCAGCAATGTGCTTCCCGTCTCGCCACTGTCCGTCACCTGCTCCGCGAGCAGACGATGGAGCAGAACCACCGCCAGCTGCCGGGTTGCCATATGCATTTCGGTTGAAAGCAGGGTTTTGTCCGGCGGTATCCCAGCTTGGGCGTCCTGCGGGTGCAGCACCATTGCCACGAGGGGTGAAGTCGGGAGCGCTAGCCCAGTTTCCACCACCGGAGCGAGCGTCGCCAGCTGCGAAGCCGTTTCTGCTTGGGGAAGTACGTTAGCGTGCCATCAATAGAAGGGTGATCGGGTGAAAGGGTGAATCTTACGCTGCGGGTGCTGCCCAAGCAGAACCGTTAATGCCCCCATTCATGGCCGGGGGTCCGCCAGCAGGAGGAGGCCCTCCAGGAGCTGGACCGGCTCCCATCTTGGCTCGCATGTGGGGAGGGATGTAGGAACGTTGCTCGCCGGGTCCTCCGTTGAGGCTGAGCCCGTTCATGTTCAGTTGATCCGCCATGTTGGGTGGTTGATCGAGTGTGAGTGTATGGTGTGAGGTGAGGCTGAAGAGATCGTTCGTGATCGACGTGATTATGCGTGAGACGTGTCGTCTGGGGTCTTTCTAACTCTCTGCAAAGACCGTGGGATCTAAAGAGAGCGTGGAAAGAAGCGCGAAGAGATCTATGAACCGAAACGCGATCGAAACGATTATCGAGAGAACGACGACGTAATTGCTTCCGGGCTCTTTGTATATCAGACGCGCCGCGAGGACGTGATATGTACGGTCCCGTGTGTATCCTCAGAAAGACGAACAATCTTCAAAAGGAAAGGAGGGACGAGAGACTTGTATTCGTGGGGTGAGGTTGTTTGTTCGGATGGTTGTGAAGGAAAGAAAAATCTTGGCTCGATGATGGAGAGGCGAAAAAGGGTTTTTGGTTTTTCGCTTCCGAGTCGGCGCTAGCCTTATCAAATTTGCAGGGACGCAGCATTAGTCAGCGATCTCGCTCACCGCTGCACCAGCTGGGATATATTTACACGTGATGGGACCAGCTGGAGAGAATCTTCAACTTGTTTCTAGAAGGCTGAAGTTCCAATGAGGCGACAAGGTTCTATTCCAAGTCTATGCAGCTGTGTTTTGAAGTTGCCTCAAAATTCTCTGCATCAAAGCCCAGAGATAGGGGAATAATGTCAAGGTCCCTCTGGCAGCTCAGCAGCTGAAGGGCGGAGGGACGGCGCGCTGGGGCTGCTTTCATTGGATGGACTGCTACAAGCCTGGAGAAAAGGGGAAACTAGCGACAATAGCGGTTTTGTCTGATACTTCAAATGAATATCAACAAACAGCTGTTCGTGGCGTTGTGCTGGCTATCTTTCGTTCCTCGCTGCCCTCAAGGCAGGATTGAAATTCAGTCTGGGCCGCCGGAATAAGGTTCTCTGCCACTGCGCTGCTCTGCAGGGGTTTGGCCTGCATATCCTCGACATCTGCTGCCTTGCTTCTCGAGCGAAGCGTGCACGGGGAGAGCCAGCAGCATGACCCAAGGAAAGTGACCGTCTGATGAAAAAAAATATGCTGGGATATTCTTGAATGGATGTTCTAGGTGGCTGGGAACATCGAGGAAGGTAATGGAGTAGGGTTCGATCCGAAGATTGCTAGAAACCCATGTCAGGAGTGGAGGCAAGTCCAGAAGACGGCCAGTACAATCACAGATTAATGTCTAGCCAAACTCTGAGCACTTGGAGCCCAAGAACAGAACCATCACATATCTTACTCACCCAGAAAAACTAGACCATTGACTGAAACGAAGCCAAATTCGCCATTGATGCCATGCTATTGTACACCCGTGCCACCCTTTATTGTCCCACCCCAGCCCAGAACAACCTAAGGACAAGCAACACTCTTACCATCCTCATACTCCACCTCCCTGATCCCCTCCTTCGTAATAACCTTGACCAGCATCCCCTTAAAATCAATCGGCAGTCTCCTCTTCAACTCATCCGTGCACATCCGCAGAATCTTGATTCCCTGCTCGTAGTCGATGTCCGGGTGGTGGTGCTTGTCGAGGATGGAGAGGCAGTAGTATTGTGCGTAGCCGTGGGCGGCGTATGGAAGGGGGGCGAGCGATGCTAGATAGTCGAGCCAGTACAGCGATGGCTTGTCCGTGATAGGGTCCACGCCGCCGAGGAGGAGGTTGACGTTGTAGGGCTTGCGGGAGCGGAGGGAAGAGGCGAGCTCGCCACGGACAAAGTTGGCAACAGCGGAGGGGGAGAGATCGATGTTGTTGCGCATGGAGTACAGTTGGGCGTTGGCTTGGATGTATTCTGCGAATTGGACTGGTGGAAGGGTCAGCAGCTGCTCGAAGGGGAGTTGAATGAGGAGGGGGGGAAGAATGTACTTGTGTCTCCAGCTTCTCCAGAGAAGGCCATCAGGGTGTGCTTATTCAGGGCGCGCGTCTTGTCGTCGGAGGCTTTGAGAACGGTTGCTCCTCGCATTGCGGCCTTGGAGGCGGCGATGAGGGTGAAGTCCTTGCCAGTGATGCCCAATAAGACCTCCCTGTGGACACAGAATGATTAACAAGAGGGATCAGAGCCGAATTGCAGCTATACGTACATTTTGACGGTGATTTGTGGTTGAGGGAGAGCTGTGGTTGTTGCGTTCCTCTCTCTTGAAGCTCTCGCTGCTACGCGTGGAGCTCGCTGCCTCGCCTGGCGAAACTTTTAGCCTCAATGATCCCTGTCACAAAATGCGGCAGCAGCAATTCAGTGCGAAAGTGTGAAAATATCAGTGAGATTAACAGCTATGTACATAGATTTGGCACGAAATCAAAGCAATACCAGCAGCGGCAGAACTATAGATAGTCTGAAATGCATTTGAACTTGAAAGGAGAATATTAGAAGTTTTGTTTCCGTACCTTGACTTTTCTGCCCGATTTTAAGGTCACGTGCTCTTCGGATCTCACCTTCCCTCATGCAGCAGCACCAGCTCTCCCCGCCAGGCAGAATAACATTTTCTCAAAAAGTTCCAATTCCCTCCCAGCTCCCACCAGCCTTGCACTCCAGCGCACGCCATCACAATGTCTTCCTTCTTCACAATCCCCTCTTCCCAAAAGAAGCGGAAACGGCCAGACACCCAATCCGAAGCTCCAAAAAAACGTCTCACGTCCTCCAAACCCGCAAAAGAGTCCAAGCCCGCACGCAAACCTCGAAAGGAAAGAGACGACTCCATCTCCGGCTCTGAAGACGAGGACTCACTCCCCGGCGCACCTCGAGATGACTACGCAGAATCGATTAAATCTGCATCTTCAGACGACGAAGGAGAAACAGCAGCAGAGCGGCGCTTGCGCCTAGCGGAACGGTATCTAGAGAATATACGCACGGAAGTCGACGACGAGCACGGTTTCGATGCGGAGGAGATTGATAGAGATTTGATTGCTGAACGGTTAAAAGAGGATGCTGCGGAGTCGAAAGGGAAGCTTTACAGGCAGTTAGCGGAGGAGTTGGAGTTCGGAGAAGCGAAGAAGTGTGTTTGGCGGTGGAATAGCGATGTTGTTACGGGCGTTGCGCTTAATATGCCATGGGCATATACTGTTTCTAAGGATTTGGGGCTTACGAAGTGGAGGTTACAGGAGCTACCAGAAAACCAATGGCTGCCGAGGAATGGGAAGAAGAAGTCAAAGAAGCCCAAACCACCGCCGAAGAGGAAACCAGAGCGAGTTGCGTTTGTGAAGGGGGATAGGAAGAAGAGCAAGGACAACTCGTATCAGGGACATGTGGATAACATTTTATGTGTTTCCGCTTCGCAAGACGGGAAGTTCGTAGTCACAGGCGGCAAAGATAGGCGGATCATCGTCTGGGATGCCGAAACTCTCAAATGCCTGCGAGTCTTCACCCAACACCGAGACGCCGTTACAGGACTTGCATTTCGACGAGGCACAAACCAACTCTATTCGTCATCCAAAGACCGGACGATCAAGATCTGGAGCTTGGACGAGCTAGCCTACATCGAGACGCTCTTCGGACACCAAGACGAAGTCGTCGACGTCGCGGCTCTCGCACAAGAACGCTGCATCAGCGTCGGGGCACGGGACCGCACCGCCCGACTCTGGAAAGTCGTCGAAGAAACACAGCTCGTGTTTCGGGGCGGTGGGAGCTCTGAAAAGAAATCCAAACCCTTCTCTTCCAAACACACCAAAACTCAAGAGGGTTCGATTGACAGAGTCGCCATGATCGACGAGGAGATGTTCGTCACTGGCTCAGACAACGGGGGTTTAAGTCTCTGGGTTATCCATAAGAAGAAGCCTGTGTTTACCCTGCCGCTGGCCCACGGCGTTGCGGAACAGATGAACCCGGAAGAGTACAGTGCGGAAGCGATTCCCGATCCGAGTATTGTGCCGGCCCCGAGCCCGAGGTGGATTACAGCGTTAGCGACGATTCCGTATTCGGATGTTGTGTTGAGCGGGAGTTGGGATGGGTGCGTGAGGGCGTGGAGAGTGAGCCCCGACAAAAAGAAGATCGAGCCTATGGGAGTTGTTGGAGAGGGTGGGATCATCCCCGAGACTAACGGGCAAGTCAATGGCGAGCGAAGAGAGCAGGGCGAGCAAGAAGGAGCAATCAAGGGTGTAGTCAACGACATCTCTGTCTTCGAACGCGGAGATAGAGGGAAAGACGGTGTTTGTGTTGTTGTTGCTCTGGGCAAGGAGCATCGATTCGGACGATGGAACGAAGTGAAGGGGAAGAATGGTGGTGTTGTTTTTGAGATACCGAGGGTGCAGAAGGCGAATGGGGTCGCTGCAGCTGTTGACGAAGAGGAATGATGTGATGGCATTTCAAAGCAAGAGAAGTGAAATGGATTGATTTGATCGGCATTGCACGGAGTTAGGGGGAAGCATAACATTGCATGTGTGGTATCATTGTTTATAGTGGCCTCATTCCACTCTGAGCCAATCTCAAGCTCATGGAACAATACAAATACATCTCGCTCCACCCTCCATCTTCTCATCCTTCATTTCTCATCGCCCATCCTCATTCTCATCTAGCTGCTTTCCGCTTCCCCTCCCTCCTCCTCTCCCAAACCTGCAAATAACTCTCCCCAAGATAAAGCAACTCCTTCTGTGTCTTCTCCACAAACAGATCCTGGATCTGAACCCACTCCTCCCTCCCCTTATCCTGCACCTGACACTTCCACACATGCCGCTCCGCCTCGCCCTCCACCGAGTCCTCTCTCCCTCTCACCGCCTCATGCACAATATTCGCGACGAGATCATACCAGATCGGCTCTCCTGGTGGGTGCAAAGAAGGGTTCGGCTCCACGTACGGAGACAAGTCCAAATTCCGTGCGTCAAAGGTGACGATTGTAGGGTTCCGCTCCTCGACGAATTTATTCTTGCTGAAGCGCTTGATATGGAAAAGCAAGTACGGAGGAAGTGGGTGCAATAACCTATACCGTTTCCGTTGATTGAGATGTTCCTGTGCTTTCAAGCCATCGTATTTCGACAGGATGCTAGTGAGCGGGATTTGAGGGATGATGTTCCGTTCCAACTCATCTTGAAACAGCGGCGCTGCGGGCAGGTCCAGTGTGAGCAGCATGAAGCGATTTATGTCGACTTTCACCTCGGCCGCTTCTTCGAAGCGCAACCTATCGCCAGCGTCTGCCTTCGCAGTGATAGCCTGTGACTCGACCTTCAGCTTTCCCTGGAAGACGCGCTGGATCATGCTGCTTCCTGGCTTGGTCTTGCTTCCCCCCAGCGCCAAATGTAGATTATTCAGGAACCAGGAGAGGAAATCGACCGGGTCGGATTGTGCGGTTAGGGTGAACTTCTTGTTTGATTTTAGGGAGATTTCTTGCAGGAGTTCGTGTGGAGAGACGTGTGTTTTGAAGGCGCGGGGGTTCCAGATCTTGCGGACGAGGATGGATAATCTTTTTGCAAGTTCCGGAGACGAGGAGAAGGATTCTAGCATGAAGTAATTTCGGAGAGGTGGGACGTGGGAGAGTGCTTGTACGACGACGTTGAAGTAATCATTTGCTTTGATGTTGTTCATCCCCACGAAGCCAGGCGTGTATTCTTTCCCACTCAGACTCCATGCTGTCTTTGCTTCCTTGTCTAAAGTCATGACCTGTTCCTTGGTGTAGGTGGGATCGGAGACGAATTTTATGTCGTCTAAGCTTTTGGAGGTGACTTCGTAGCCTTCCGGCAGGACGTACACCTTCTGTGTCGCCATATTGATGTAGACATGATGCCCTACCTCCAGAGCGTGGAAGTAAGCGTGTGATTTCGGACCTCGTCCCTGGTAGTACCTCCCACAGACTAGGCAAGCATAGACGTTGATATTCGACAGAGATACGGAACACAACTTCTCGAAGTCAAAGTCAAGCACACTCCGGTTTATCGTGTCGAGGTATAGATCTGCAAACCCTTCAGTAGGAGCTGCTTGTCGTCTAACAACTGGCTCAGCCTCTTCCTCGGCATCTTCCTCTTCTTGTACGGTTGCTTCAAAGGCCTTCGTTCGCGCAGGCAGCTCGGAGCCATTGTGTAGTTCGTGGAAGTTCTCGGAGCGGGCGCGCTTGCTTGCGGGAGAATCGGTGCCGGCGATGTCTTCGAGAGCTTCTGCAGCTTGTCGTTTCGCCATCGAGGAGGTTTGTGCGGTGAGGGCGGGGAAGGGGGAAGGGGAGGGGCATTGGAGCTGTGCTGGTCGAGTCGCGATTTTTTTGGAGGCGCGAGATCGATGCAAACAGTGCAAACATCGCAAGGCTGCCAAGCTTTTTGCCGAGTCCAGGCAAAGCATCATAACTTCCCCTTTTTCTTCCCTGCTCTCCTCACAACACAACAAAACACAACACAAGGAGAAGCTTCCCAATCATTAACCACCTTAGATCAAGTTTCCTCCGCGACCCACAAAGTGAAAGTTGTTGAACCTGGACCCGCATATCTTCAACAACCAATCGTCAGACAATGACAGGGGACGCTGAGGTAATCGCAAGGAAGGTTTCACCAGCTCCTCAAGTTCGCTGGACACAGACCCTGAAGTTTGGACAAATCCTCGAACAGCGAGCCCCGATGCGTTTCAATTCCAACAAATAAGGTAAGCCCTGAAACGGCTTCCCAAGCCTGTGGTCCACACAGGTCCACACAACTTTCTCATTTTAGAGAAGTCTTGCGGGCACGTCCAATTCCAGATATCAGATGAATGATTCTCTCAAGGGACTAGAGACTGGCCCCAATCTTCGCAAGGAATTTGATGTGTGGGGAGTTCCAGACGCTTTGACTCGAGGCACTCCAAGTTTTGCCAAATCGCACTTAGTTCGCACTCGTTGTTCTCCTCTCCCCATATATCTCCCTCGTCCCGTCTTCTTCGCCGTGTTTCTTCTAAGTGACAGTGTGTCGCTCCCGGTATTCGCATGGTTTGACCGCTCTTAAAATGAACCCTATGTTGTACAGTACCACTATGTATTTACTTCTTATATCAAACCACACTCCCAGATTTCGCCTGCTTCAAGTCCTAAACGCAATCTCTCTCCTTCAACTCCTCGCCTAATCATCATGCGGCTGCACCTCCTGGTAGCCACTCTCTCTTTCCTCTTAATAACCATCGTCTACTCATCACCCATTCCCATCAACTCCTATCCCCAACCTCAAGACCAGGAGATCGACGACCTCCTCGACTCACTGCCCAAACGCGCATCATCAGCAGCAACAACAAGAACGAAAGCAACAACAGTCACACAGTCAGTAAACAACTGGATCGAAGACCTCAACACCGTCAATAAGTTCCTTAACGTCGCCCTCGCTCTTCCTGCCGGTCCAGCCCTCAAAGCCGGTGCTTCTAAAGCCCTCGCCTTCGCGCAAGACGAGCCCGTGAACTTCAAGCTCCTCAAAGCCACCCCCGGCATTAACACTGCGGGGCTTTCCGCTGCCGCGACGCTCGAGAAAGTCTTTGGAGATGTGTTAGATCAGCTAGGGAATGTGGTTTCGCAACCGCTGAGTCTTCCGGTGGCGATTAATGCTGTAGCAAGGATAAATGTAGATAGGTTAGTGGTGAGGGCGATGAAGTTGGAGATCTGCGGGTGGAACTGCATGAACTTACGCGGCGCAGATGCGAGAATGTGCTTCCAGCTGCAGAGACGATGTGGAGAGCTGCTGCGGTCGCGATGAATATCTCGACGGCGAGTTGGCCGCCGAAAGCAAATCGAGAGGCTGCTTGCCGTGGCAAAAATTGAGATTGAAATGTTTTTACAGTGTGGCGTGGAGTTTGGGTTGTTCTTTATTATGTGATAAACTAATGCTCCATTTTGCCAGCCATCCTGGTTATGAGATTTGTTTCCCATTACTGAAAAGAGACTTCCCAATCTCGGTTCTGACTGCTGAGTGGCAGCCAGACAGTCTAAGTGTCAGGTGTGAGGCGTCAATCATCTATTTACCTTACGTGTACCCGTTGAAATTCTGCCTATCGTTTTCTCGTCACAAACAAACCGAGGTACAGGCTGGAGTCAATCCACATACCAGCAACATTCTTTGTATCAGTAACCAAGCCGAACGGTGACCGGGATTGATTGTCTCACCCGATGATAGGATGATATATCATTCCTCTGCTTACCAATTCAATTCTACGAGAATTGGCGATTGGGTGGCAGAAAACTGGGTCTTTGGTGTCGCGGGTTTCTATTTGTAAGCATTTCGCAGCCCCTTTTGGCAGTTTTCGCGATGCCAAGGCCCCACCTTTCCCGCTAAGCGGGGATGACGTTTACTTGCCAATTGACTTCAAGAGAATATTACCAAGCTTGAGTTGAAGGATAAAGAAGAAGAAGAAAAATTTGTTAGTGGAAATATAAAAATTCCTCTGTCTCTCGGATTTGATTATTTTGCCAGCCCTGTTCATTATTTTTTTCATTCGGAAATCCGATCCTCTTTTTCCACTGAACGAAGAGCATTCATAAATCGTCGAGTACTCTCAAGACTCACATTCGTACTCTCTAGCTTTCTAGCTAAACAACGTATGATGGCTCTCAAGGTCTTAATAACCGGCGTAACCGGCTACATGTAACCCCCCCCCCTGTTACTCTCCCTTATCATCTCTAACCCATCTTAGCGGCGGTTCCGTCCTCTCCACTCTCCTCGACTCACGCCAACTCTCCAAGCCCGAAATCTCAATCTCCGTTCTTCTCCGAGGGGAAGAAAAGGCAAAATTGTATGAAGCGAAGGGTCTAAAGACCTTTCTCTTTAATAGCCTGGACGAGACAGGTCTGCTGAGAGAAGTTGCTAGACAACATGATAGTGAGTGAAGTAGCCAATAAAAAGGACGTTTAAGTTGACGACTGGTAGTTGCGATCCACACCGCATCCGGATTCCACACCTCGTCTGCCATCGCCCTAATCCGAGGGCTTGCAGACCGCGCCAAAGAGACGGGAAACCCTGTGCATTACATTCATATACCAGGGACCTCTAACCTCGCTGACCAGCCCATCACCGGTGCACACCAGGAAGCGGAACCTCGAGTCTTCTCAGATAAGGAGAATATTCATGTTATGAGAAAGCTCGGGAAGAATTGCAAGTATATGCACAGCGCACAACAGATATCGAGGTCGTGGAGACGGGTCTCGCTCAGGGAGTAAAGACAACGATTATCATGAGTCCTACGATCTATGGCGTGGGCACGGGATTGGGGAATCGGCTGTCGATTCAAGTTCCGACGATCATGAAGGCGAGTTTGAAGAGTGGCGCGGTGGATGTTGTGGGTGAGGGGAAGGCGGAATGGGATTTCGTTCATATTATGGGCCTAGCCGACCTCTACGAGCTTGTGATATATAGAGTCGTAAAGGGGGAAGAGGTGCCGAGTGGCGAGAGAGAAATTCTGTTCTCTGGCACGGGGAGGTACAGCTGGATAGAGATGTCGCGCGGGATCACGAGCGCGTTATTTAATCTAGGTGCTATATAGACAGATGTCGTGAATAGGGTTGATAACATTGAAGCGGCGAGGTGTTGTTCGTGGAGTTGGGGTTTGCTTCGAAGTGAGTTCAACTCTTGTTTGGGTTGTGCTGGGCTAATGTGTGGTTTTATAGCTCCCGCACTAACTCTGAGGTTGGCAGAGAGCTTGGTTGGCAGCCTCAGAAGACGAAGGAGGATTTCAAGAATCACTTCTTGGAAGAGGCGGGCCTAATTGTGGCTGCGGAGCTAAGCGTTGATTCCGCTTGATTTGTTACCAAAAACTTCGATATCCACATAGCTTGAGATCGCAAAATTGTATGTCGCGTAAAAGATTGTATTTCAATCATTTGATCACTGCTGCAAACATAGGGGGGAACCTGCAGCATTGTGACGTTAGTCCAGCTTCCTTGTTTGTTTTCATTTTAAGCGAAAAGGGGTCGCGCCTTCCTGCCTCCCACAGTGAGTTCGGTCTCTTCATACATACCTACCTCCTGAACGGCATATGAATCTCCGACCGACGAACACGTAACGCCATCACGCCAGCGCGGTATCCTTACTTACCAACAACCATCGTGAGCACCATTAGTCGGTTATTCCACTCCATATCGAACAACCACCAACGGCCGAGATGTCTTCTCCCCAATCTCCACAGCCAATAGAGGACGTGGACATGTACACCGAAATACCAGAGTCTCAATTCTCCCCATTCGCGATCTTCCCTCAAGCCGAGGCCGTAACGCCTCCTCTACCATTCTCCACTGTTGCCACGCCGACGGCACTAGTCGAACGAGCCCACATTGTACTCGGCCCTCATGGAACATTCCCCCTGTTTCCCTTCTTTCCAACCGAGATACGTCTAAAGATCTGGAAGGCGAACCTCCGACCCCAAATCCTCCATGTGATCTACGACATCACCCTCGAGAGCCATTAGAGAATTAGCTACATGCACGGCCGTCAATACCGCGCTGCGTGGCGCTTCATGTCCTCACCAGCCGCCAACATGCAGAACCGCTTCATCTGCCAGGAATCACGAGCAGAAGCAGGGAAGGAAACATCCGGATACGAGCTGGTCAGGCTGATGGACGATGCAGCTGAAGCTCGTTGGTTCAATTACGACATCGATACGGTCTTCCTTGATACCAATGCCGAGCCACGCTCACCTTATGATGGGGAGGACTACGACCCATATGTCGACAATGTACTGCCACCACTGGGACATCCATTTCTTCACGGTACCCACCTGCGAAGAAATCTTAAGGTGCTCGCTGTCTCTGAGACGTTGTGGACCGACTGGCCGTTCGCTGCGGATAACGGATCGGTTGTGTCATGTGAGATGTGCCCGGGTTTTCACTGGGATGATACAAAAGACGATTTCAAGAAGATGATTGAGAAGATGGTATGCCTGGAGAAGTTGCAGGTTGTACGCACTTGTAACCGCCCGGATGGTGGCTGTGCAGGTAGACTCAAGCTTGGGAGGAGAAATGAGGAGGATCCCTATGGAATATCCTTGCTCCGCCGGGTCGACGAGTGGAAGGAAGAAAAGGGCCTGGAGATGGAGGTGGAAGTTTTGCAGTTTGTCGGTTAAGACCTGAGGGTGGGAGCAATGGTGGTAGAAGAATCATGGCATAGGATCTTGCATTACCCGATGGTATGGGATTGCTATCAAGAAGGTTTGAGATAACTCTTACATTAGGAGACACAGATCGAACTCGAATAGAGAAGTGTTTCAGGGTTACACGTGCAGATTTTACCTGGTACAAATAGCGATCCCACAAAATCTTCCCGTTCTGCTCCGAATCTAGCCGTTGCAGAACAGCATTTGTTCCTAACTTTTTAATAGTCAATTCATCAGTCTTCCTTCGCTTCGCTTACCTGCCCCTAATGGAGTTCAAAGTGCGATATAATATCAAGGGAATTCCACTTCTCCCACCTTGGCAGCGGTTAGAGAAGTCACCAGCGAAGCTGGGCTGCAACTCCCCTTGCATTCCAGACACGCCAGGGCTGAAAAGTGCCTCACATATTGGCATAACTTTACCTCTAGTTCTCCAATTTTTGGCAATAAGCACACTGGTTCGATCAAAGATGAGCTCCTCCACAAAGAGGAAGATATTCTTCGATGAGATTCTGCGGGTATTGCATGTTTTCGTCTGCGCCAGCGGAATGCCAGGATACCTCCTTAGTGCTTTGATCACGGACACTTCCGCCAGAAGATTCATCCGAATCAGGGGCTTATCTATCTTTACAGTCATCCTCTTAGCCATCGGCTTCGGATACGGCACTTTTGACAAGATCTCCCTCAGCGCGTACTATATCCTCGCACAGGTATTTTTCAACTTCGGCCCCAACGCCAAAACGCTCGTAGTCCCAGCTGAATACTTTCCGACACGATATAGAAGCACGTGCTGCGGGTGGTGTGCCGCGCCTAAGAAACTCGGGGCGGTGATTATCCAGGTCCTCTCGCAGCCGCTACTTACGACGGGCGTTAGAGCCAGATGTAAGGGGGAGGGTGCTGTCCGTTTCTGGGGCATGTGATGCAGATATTTGCAGCAACGGTGTTCCTTGGGACCCTAGTATTGTTCTTGATTCCTGAGACAAAACGCCAAACGCTTGAGATTCTGGTTGGTGAGGTGTCGTTGGGAACGGGTAGCTCGAGTCGGACAGGCAAGGGTGGTTTGATTGGTAGGCTTACTTAGCGGTTGCATCGAAGGGACAGGAAAAATGTGGATAATGCGAAGGAAATCATGGGGGTTAGGACTGAGGGTGAAGATGGAGCGCAGATCAAAGAGAAGACTCCCAGATCAAAAGAGAAGACTCAAGGCTCGTTGACTTCTGTCAATAGTACGAGTAAGATAGCCAGAAGGCATAGCAAGCTGAGAGATAGCGAGAACGGCAGAAGTGGGAATCGTGAGTATGCGGATGTATCTCTGCAGGATATACGGCATTTGATGTCTGAGTATATATAACTGCCTTGGATTTGGAACATTCATATGACAGATACAACCATAAGCTTTCCTCACAGCTTCTAATATCATTCTTTGGTTCGTATGAGTCTCGAGAGCCATTTCTCCCTCTTCATTCATTCTCATCGTGCTCCAAGTTTCATCATTTTCCCTTTGTGGAGAGAGCCCTCGAATACTGGTCCATACTTTCTGGCTCTCGAGAAACACCTCGCTCATTTGAATGACAACATTTCCAAATTTCCCAAGAACAGATTTTGTTTATTCCAAAACTCACTCAATTCAGATAATTTAAAAACTCCATGCAATCTCCACATATCCCAATATCCAAATCCAAAACCTTCAATTACTTGGCAGGAATGATTACTTTCAAGTGTTTGTATTATAGGGCGGGAACACATTGAGATTGGGATGTGAGGCTATGCCTTTTTACATTTCCTTTGACCCACAAGTTCTCATCTGAGCACATAGTGGTAAAGTTTGAAACTTAGTCTTTGTCTCAACACATTCATTATCTTCTTTTGAATGTGTTGCTCCGTGGTATGTTGGAAGCCCATGGTTTGGAAGCCCCTGAAATAAGCGAGATCGCAAGCGAGGAAGGCGGTGAGACATCTTTTGCAATTATGAAACGCAGCAGAGATCGGCTCACCAAGATGAATACTGATGGTTGCTTCCGTCCATTGCTACACGTAGCGGGAAATACCATCGTGCTTGCCCAACTTGGTATTAATTCCGTCCGATAAGCATGTTATGTTTCAAAATCTGCAAAAATCGATGATGGGGGGTGCCAGTTGTGGAACTTGTGGCCGCGCTTCACACTCTGATTCGAAATTTCCCCACTCTTTCCACCTTTCAAGACCAATGCTTTCTCCATAGCCTTCGTTTGTAACGCGGGGCCCGGTAATAATTGTTGACATTGGGCAGAGAGGTGGGCATTTACACCCAACCGGACCCCTAGGGTCAATCATCATAGGATGCTCCCTGAGCCAAGGATCTAACCTCACTTCTCGTTTTCCAGTCGGGGTCCAGAACATTTCCCCTGCTGCCTCTTTCGGTGATATGTTCCCTAAATTGGAAGGTGATTGTTTGAAACGAAAAACTGAGGCCGGCAATGCCTCGGCATGTGGACAAGAAACAAGCCTCATTGGGCCGAAAGATCAGACGGTTTAGAGTTTGGGTTGATCAATGCGGGATTGACTGCTGCCGAAGGTTTTTGCCAGGCAAATCTTTACACATCCAGAGGCGATCATCGTGGGGTAGTGTGGAGACCCTTTGATAGGTCAAAAGACTTCTCACTGAGAATTCTCCCTTTCTGCATCTTTCAGGATGTGTACGATTTATGTTCAGTTGAAAAGCAGTGGAAACGCAGATAGTAGCATCTCTCTGATTTCCTCTGCCGTTCACAATTGCAAAATACAATTTGTAACTCTTTGGGTCCCAGAGATGGATATGTTTATACTGAGCCTTAAAACATCTCTTTCAGGTTTCACGTTAGTGGTTCAGCTATTCTTAATTTTCGGATGCCATTTCGTCCTGTATATTCTTGCACTTCATATTTTAGCGCCGTGCTTTGACTTGAATCACTGCCTGTGAAACACCAGCCCTCGTCGTTTAGATGATTTTCCAGCAGCTCAAATCCACCATTCAGCTAGATCTGTTCTTAAACTCCCGTCGATATACCTCAAGACGGTCCGATTATCTTCTCAGAGATATAATTAGCATTTCTAGCTGCTTCATGAGCTGAAGAGGAGGCACGAGCGGTGAATCTTCACCCCAGAATCTATTCACAGGATGGAAAGTGTCAATCAAAATAAATGTAATAAGATGCAATTCCCACCAAATTCATGATTTAAACAAAATCCATAACTGGCAAGAGTTTTTTTGTGTACTTTCACCGCATTCTAAATATCCTTTTTGGTCAAGCCCTCCATCAGCAATTATGAAGCTCACTTTCAACTTGTCTCAAGACGAAAACTATCGCCGGATCAAAGGGTACCTGCTGGACGGAACCCGCGCTCTCCCCGGTTCCACTGGGCGATATCTCATCCAGAAGGTTCCTGTCGTTCAATGGATCGGGAATTATTCTCCTAGCTGGATAATCAATGATCTCATTGCTGGCTTGACAGTGGGAGTTATTCTGGTACCGCAAGCATTGGCCTACGCAAAGATCGCTGGCATTCCACTTCAAGATGGACTTCTTGCTAGTTGGCTGCCTTCTGGGTTGTACTTTATCATGGGAACATCAAAGGGTGAGCCTTCCAGCATCGCATATAGAGCGTCGTTAATGGTTTCTCAGATATCAATACTGGTCCTACTTCCATCATCGGCCTCCTGACGGCACAGATCATCAAGGAAGTTTCCTCAGAGGGGTTCACACCAACTGCAATCACCGTTGCTATCTCCTTCTCAGTTGGGATATACTGCTTCATCATGGGAATGCTGAACCTGGGCTTTCTGCTGGAATTTGTTTCCCTTCCCGTCCTCACAGGCTTCATCTCAGCTGCAGCCATTACAATCATACTTGGGCAAGTACCTGCCATCTTTGGAGAAACCGGCGTCGGGACAGGAACTGCCAACCAAATCCACGACATTTTCACCAAACTCCCCCTGACGAAGCCAGTCACAGTTGCCGTCGGCTTGGGCAGTATGGTTCTCCTCATCATGCTACAAGTGCTGGGTCAACGTCTGGGAAAGAAGAACAAAGCAATTTGGATCATCTCTATTGGCAGAAATGCCCTCATCATCATCCTCTTCACAATTACCAGCTTTTTCCTTAATCGAAACCTCAAAACACCACTCTTCGATTTAACAGGAAAAATCCCGCCTGGTTTGATTCCCCCTAAGACACCTGACCTAGCACTGGTCAAAAGGGTCTTCGCACCCAGTGTCGCTGTCTTCCTCGCTGCCTCTCTCGAACACATTGCAATTGCTAAGTCCTTCGGCCGTAAAAACCACTATACAATTTCAGCAAACCAAGAGTTGACCTTTCTCGGTGTCGCAAACCTCGCCAATAGCTTCTTCGGCGGCATGGCCGTCGGCGGTGCCGCATCCCGCACAGCGGTCAACTCAGAATCGGGCGTCAAGTCCCCTTTGTCTGGAATAGTCACGTCGGCTGCAGTGCTGGCGTCCATCTTCTTCCTCACCAACGCGCTGTTTTGGATCCCAAAAGCGACGCTAAGTGCGGTGATCATCGTAGCCGTATGGCAGATTGTCGTTTCACCCTCGGTCTTTATCTCCTTTTGGAAAATCTCTTTCATGGACTTCGTTGCTTCTCAGATCGCGTTTTGGGTTACGCTCTTTGTATCCGCTGAGTTTGGCATTGAGTCAGCAACTGCGTTCATGGTTGCTATCAGTATTCTACAGACTGTCTTCAGCAAGGGGACGACGGTCACGAGCAAGAACTTCGAGGAAGTGTATCCGCAACTTGAGGGTGGTCATGGTAGACAACATGTTCAGATTGGAACGCAAATCGTGCGGTTTGACTACCCAATCATCTTCGTTAATGCTTCAAGGGCCAAAGAGTCAATTCTTGATGCGGTGCAGACGTGGAATCTTGGAGCCTCCCCCTTCTCGGATTCGGCGTCTGGGAACCCGGATCGCCTTTGGAATGAACTTGGTGCTAAGCGTATCAAGTTCCTCAGACGGAAGGCGGGAATTCAACCCCGCGATGAGGAATACTTGCCCCAAATCCGAGCTGTGATATTGGATTTTCAGGGAGTGAGGTATGTTGACGCCACCGGGATCGAGGCGTTGAAGGCTATGAAAACCGAGTTGCGGACTTATGCAGGCGAGGGGGTGGAAATTCGGTTTGTGGGACTAAGAAACTTGATTGTGGGGAAGCTTGAGAGGGCAGGGTGGTCTTTTATAGACCAAGGGGAGGTCGAGGGCAGTGCAGAAATTGGAAGTAAGGTTGTGCTTTATCAGCGACTGAACGAGGCAATCTATGCCAATGGAGATGTGTACGAGAACGATTCTTTCAAGAAAGGAGCGAAGGTTGAACTAGAGGACACCCACTAGGTTCTCATTGGGAATGATAGGTGATTAGGATAAAGATGCGGTTATAAGAGAGTCGCGTTTTGTTTTACAGCATATTTTGGTTTATGGAGAACATTTTTTTAGTAATTGCACTCTAATCCTTCAGTCTTTCTTCCACATTCGGTTGGTAAGCATAGACGCTTCTACTCAGGCACTAATTACCCTCGACTCGCCTAGCTCACCTCAGCTGCTTAAGCCCCTTACGTAGCCTCAGAGCAGTACCCACTACTCACGTATAGTATCCGCGTCTTAAAGACTTGTCTAATAAGAAAATATATATTCTTAGGGCCTTATTTTATTATTTTAATGAGTTTTAGTAGGCAAATTATAAAAAGGACCCCCCCTAGATAGCCAAAACTACCAAAAAAAAGAGCTAATGTACGTAAAGATCGTAAAGTAGGGAGTTGCATTTCTCATAAATAGAGTTAATTAAAGCTAGCTAGAAAAGAACTCAAGTGAAGCGTGAGAACTCCAGGTGACTAAGCGAACTAATCGCACTAGACTAAATCTAGAGATCACATAGTAAGAGTACTATAATAAGAGCCTTATAGTTAGTATCTGCTTTAGTTTCTATTAGGTCCCTTAACTACTTAGCTAAGGTCTTTACTTTTAGTATAGGAATAATATTAGGCTCTAGGGGGGCTTATAACTAAGTCAGATCCCGTGACTTCAGGGGAATTTACAGAAAACTCCCTATTTTACCTTATTAACCTGCCCTAGATTCTCGATTCGAATTACGACGTTAGCTAACTAGTATTAACTTTATTAAGCGTAGAGCTTATAATAGCCCTTAGGCGAAAAGGGGGGCTTATCACGTGATATCTCTCCCGAAGATCTTGAAAATTACTACTTCCTTCTATTATTTTTGTATACTCCTCTTATTAAACTATTAAATCTAAGTCTAGTAATTACTTCTCAAAGCTCTATACATAATTCTAGGGGGGGGTCCTTTTTATAATTTGCCGTTTTAGTAATTAATCTAAAGAAACTTAAATAAGCTCTTAAGTATCTTTAATAAACCCTTTTATAAAAATAAATTTATTATACTATAGGTTATAACATACAGTAATTAGGAATTTTGTTTAAGGAGAGTAATTTTCTATTATTTATTTTAAGTCTTATCTCATCATGCCGTGAAATCGGCTCGAGAAGCAGCCTGAAAGCCCCCACGACACACCCTCCCTCTTGATCGATACTTCGTCGCCTTCACGAAGGGCTCCCGGCAATGTATCGGAATGCAGTATGTTGAATAATATAGTTAACCATTCCACTTCCACTAAATGGCATTTTAGTTTCGCTAAAGCTGTGCTGCTGTTGTTTGTTGCCACGGTTTACAGACGATTCGAAAAGCAAGAGCCATTCGAGACTCCTAGAGCTGACGTCGATTTCCAACATGATCTATTTGCACCACGTGCTGCTTTCGATTCTAAGGGGTTAGAATAATCTTCAAGTGAGCTAGGTCAAGGTTTACTCATAATATTCATTAATGAAGGAACCCCTTTGGTATTTATTAGTAGATTCTAATTGGAACGGGTGAGCAATTCATGACTGAGATTTTGTTTACTCTCCTACGATAATAACATGCAACTTCTTGATTGATGGCTGGCTTTGCGTTATGCTAGACGTAAAACTACTCTCTTACTTTTGCGTGATTAACCCGCTGTCTTGGGTTTTTGCCCATAAACAGTGTACCTACCCAGTCAATAATGTCAGTAGGTATTCGTGAAAATGTTACGGCTACGGTAATACATACAAATCCGCGTAAAGCTGTGAGCTTTGCATCTTCATCTGTGTCCTCACTTTCGCGGCAAACACGTCGTATTCCTGGGCAGTCCATCCCAGTACACGTGTGAAATGCGTCGGGCCATACTATGATACACCATCGAGCATGTTGGCCAACTGGTACATACCAAGAGTCTCCAGTTTCTTATCTTTTGGCCAATTTCCAACCGGGATGGTGGCTATGTGCTGGACGACCTCACTGTAGCCCGCATTGTGAACCCATTCATGCATATGGGTAGCGACATCCATACGACGACCAAACTTTGATGCTGCTTCGTGTAGGCCATCCGTCCATTTCACGACGTCGGATACCTGGTCCATGGGGCCGTTGTTCGACTAGAGCACAGGTTCGAAATCGCAGATCTCGATCCAGCCACCAGGGTTCAGGTGGTTGAATGCATTAGTCAGGAGACGAGGCCAATCTTTGATGGCGCCCATGAGGGTGCGTATGTGGATGTAATCGTAAGGGGCGCCAATCCACTCATCCTCCGCATCTTCAATAATGAATTCGACATTTGGTGCCACCCTAAACGACATTAACATAATAGACTAGGGGCCCCGCAGGCTCGGCAAAAATACCTAAATTTCCGGTATCGATACGTATCGATGCTAGAATCGTAAGGTATTGATAGTATCGATAGTAGCATTAATTCCCCGAACCTAATTTTCCCCTTTAATTACAATTAACTTTAGAACTACTTCTCTTATAGGAAAACTTTTAGTGGCGCAAATATTCTCCTTAATTTAGGCTTTCTATTTAGCTACTTATCTTATACTTTAGGCTAAAACTCATCTTAATATAGCTATTTTAAGTAAAAATAGGCTTTTGGGATTTTTGTGAGGCTCGCTTATATATCTAGTACTTTGATAAGAAATACGAATATGAGGCTTAATTTTCCGAATACGAGAGAAATTTAAATTTAAGATATTATTAACTTTTATTAATAATAGTAAATAAATTTTTTAATAGAAAGACTAGAAATTAAAGGAATTATATATAAATATATTCTTATATAAATAAAATAATAAAATAGAGAGATAATTTTTAGATATAAGAATTGATTTAGTATCGATAGTACTGATAGTATTAATAACTGACTAATACTAGTATAGTATCGATACAAGTATCGATGCCTCAGGTATTTTTGCCGAGCCTGCTAGGGGGTCAATATGGCGTACTTACCACGGGGGCTGGATAGGAGAGAGATCTGTTCCTATGACATGAGATTCTGGATGTATGCTTCGGTCAAAGTTAGATTCGAATAAAGACTCAGTTCAGAAGAAGATTCGTAACTACATACTCGCCGAAGTCTAATGCCCATATGCCCGTCCGGTTCCAACGCCGAGCACACGCGCAGGGTTGTCAATAGGAGCCAGATAGAGCTTGCCCTTCTTGCCCATTGTGTAGGCATGATGGGCCTGAAAGGCCGTGGTTAGAGACAGTGCGTGGATTGAAGATAGATAATGTATTTACAAGATCGAGACGATTTTGTTCTAACTCGCCATTTGGCTGTATGGCATTAGCTTGCAGTGTGAAAGCTTACAGAATACTTACAACCAAGTATACTCCATCCTTGTATCCGTGGTAGCGTCGTCCATTCTGTCCCAAACAAATAAGTATTGAATCTCACTCCAGGACTACGTGCGATTTGTACCTCCTCCCTAGATAGGGTGAGTGATAAACAATATAAACAGCTATTCTCTTACCTGTATTTCATAATATCGCTCACTATGGAGGCTCTATCACTTGTTTGACTTTCATTGTCCTCAAATGCACTATCTTCAGCTTCTAGGTCGGCCTCCACATTGGTGGCAGCTGCTGTAGGGGGGTGTGTGTCAGCCATTCCAGCTATGAAGAGCAATTTCAATGATATCTGGGGATTTTCTTTGAAGGGGTGACGGGGTTTTCCCGTTGGTTTTTGGATGGGGGACCGCAGGGTTACATGCGAATCGAATTTTATGTACAGAAGTAAGGGGTACACTTCTCCGGGTCTTGACCCGTCGTCCGCGGCGGCCAACGCGACAGAACTCAAGAAACGTGGGGATTTTCCTTGTTGTGGACATTCACCGCATGCACGACTGCTGTTCCGTGCTGCACGATGCAGTATTATAACTCGTTGGTCGACGCACTATCTCCGACTAGCTCCGACTATCTCTCGGGTAGTTCGCCGAGTGCTTTATTTACATTCGTTACGCAAAAGAGGCCGAGTTGCTACAGGGAATCGATAGGGCTCGGAATAAACTCTACGTGCTAAAATAGATACCATAGATAACCGTTCGTTCCTCTCTCTCACCCCTTACTAAAGTTGGTCCGTCATAACGACATGCTTATTTACTAATTCCTTTCGCTTTCTGGGCTGTGCCTACATAATTTGGCTAGGTACGCCACAATGAGCGGTGTGATAGCCGTAGCCACCTCTGGCAAGCAATGCGAGGATTGAGATTCAGGCCCGCTGGTTGGTTTAATTAAGTGGATTTCATCTCGCTCGGTCCCAGGCTCTGGTATCCAATCCATTGACTGCCCGAATTAGTGGCCGTGCAGGTTGTGCGTATAAATAACGTGGAAACTATAACCGATTCGCAGGGGACTAAAAGAAGACCCGTGACCCCCCTGAGCAAAATCCAGTTGACTCATTAGCGTGCTCAAGACAGGGCTCGGCTTAGGTGGCCCAAAGATGGAAATGGATTTCGTAGGTTCAATTTTCGTCTAAGATTTTATCGGCAGTTCAACTCTAATCCTTCAATCTTCATGCCATATCTGGTTAGTAGGCATGGTCGCTTCTATTCGGGCGCTAATCACCCTCGTCTCACCCTCGGCTCAGCCAGCTCACCTGAGCTCGCGAAGGCGGCTCCGAAAGTTACGGTGGAGTTCGAAAAAGGGAAGGGCCATGAAGAGGAAGTGGGCTGTTGGAGTGGAGCTTGTATATTGAGATTAAGCTACCTGCAAAATAGAATGGCGTCTAATTATAGATTATCTGAACTTATCGTTGCCCTTCGCAGTGCAAGTCCGGGCCCCTTTCTTCTCCGAATCAAGTAATTCGCCTCTCCGCTCGCAAGGAATTACCCCGTTCTGTCTTCTTGAGCTGTTTATTAATACACACATATTTGCATCCTTTTAAGATGGCGCACAGGAGGAATAACTAAGCGCCAGCCAATGACGGGCTCAGAAATATACTCTTAGTCCCTAAAGCTTTTTCGACCACCAGGACGACCTCCAGTACATTATAGTTATCCGCCCAAGATAGAAGGGAAAACTCGATAACCGCCCACGCCTACCCCACCAAAATTTTGATTTTTTAAAGTCTGGGGAAAATTCTAAAAACTTCCCAGATTATAAAGATCAAGTTGAGCGGTTGAGGGTGGAGGCGGTTGTCGGGTGATCCGTTCTAGGTTTAGCTCCAAAAAATCATCGAACCCGTCATGTTGGGATTACGTAATCGTAGGACGGCCTGGGAATTGAGGTGACTTTGAGAGCACACGTAGGCATAACAGATGTCTGCGCTTAGGTTTCTCGCGGTGTTACCTATAATTCTGTGTACTCTCGAGTTGCTTGGAGTCCCTTTATTCAAGTTCCCGAGACTGTTCCCCTCCAAGATGGCGACGTCGTCCGACCCTTCTGCTATTGACCTCGAAAACGCTGGCACAGTCATCACCGATCTAACCGTGTGCTTCTGCTCTCCAACAGAAACTCCTTCTAGCTGCGCACTAGACTCACGGATATGGCACCGCATAGAGAAGGACCTCTACTTATATACAGCTCGGCAGAGCGCATGGCTACATATAGCGCGGGCGAAGGAGACAGAGCTCACAGCTAACGACCTGCTAGTTATGGATATTAGAGTTGGCCAGCCGCATCCCGGCGCTGACTCTGATAATTCATGGGAGAGCCGACCTAGCGGCATTTGGGTGCTAAGACGTAGCTATAGCGGGGACATTCGCCAGGCTGTGACAGAGCTGGACGTTCTTTTTGGTATAGATGCCGTTGATCCACGACCACAATGGGCTCTTATGCAACGACCGCTCCAGCTCAACGCTCAGCTAGAGGTACCGGTTGCAAGGCTAAGCGTACTATACGGCAGGGCAAAGCCGAAACAAAGTAGGCTTCGAACGGCATTGAGAGTTAGGGAGGACGGCAAATTCAAGGTTCTCCAGATCTCCGACACTCACATGGTTACTGGTATTGGCGTATGCAAAGATGCTATTGATAGTCGTGGGCGGGCTCTACCTGAAAGCGCGGCCGACCCACTCACCGTAGACTTCCTTAAAAAGACCTTAGATATCGAGAAACCAGACCTTGTTATTCTCGCTGGAGATCAACTACATCACGATATCCCCGATAGCCAATCTGCCCTTTTTAAGGTGGTTGCTCCTCTGATTAACCGGTCGATTCCATGGGCAGCTGTCTTTGGTAATCATGACAGTGAGGGTACTTACGCATTATCACGTAAGTAGCCTGTTCCATAAGGTGGCCAAACCTAGACCTAGCCATAGATACCCAGCGGTATCACGATTTCGTGAGCATTAGAGGATTTTTTGCTCCGCGCGGTGCTCTCCAACACTCTTGTGCCCTCTTGATCAGCTAGGTCCCAGTAATGATAGCTGCTCATTTCTTAGGCCGCGTCCTTGGGCTTGTATTTGTGTGTCATGACACGACATTTCGCGACTCTTACTGACTACATAACATGGCAGGCACGGCACAGATGTCAATCCTTCAAGACCTGCCCTTTAGCCTTTGCCAGTCGGGCCCAGAGCAGGTCGACGGCGTAGGCAACTATTACCTTGAGATCTTGGCTCCCGCGCCGTCACAACGCCCACTATCGACTTTATATTTCCTAGACTCCCACGGACAGATACCAAGTAAGGTACACAATCCAGACTATGACCCGATTAAGCAAAGTCAAATCGACTGGTTCACAACCACTTCGCAGGCGCTACGAAAGGCACGTGACAAGAACGACAATGGTAGCCGCTTTCATCTATCTCTGGCTTTCGTACACATCCCTATTCCCGAGTACGGAGACCCCACTCTTATAATACGGGCCGGCTATCGCAGAGAGCCCACCGAGGGTCCGAGCTTTAACTCCCACTTCTATAATGCTCTCGCCAAAGAGGGCATATTAGCATTAAGCTGCGGCCACGATCACGTGAATGACTTCTGTGCTCTGCTGCCACAAAAGCAAAAAGAGTCGCAGCAGAATAGCTACGAGACTCCCCAGCTTGGCCCGTGGCTATGCTATGGAGGTGGCAGTGGATTCGGAGGGTATTGTTCGTACGGGCGGAAGCGATATCATCGGCGAACGCGGGTCTGGGAAGTCGATA
This sequence comes from Hyaloscypha sp. PMI_1271, assembly GCA_021399465.1. Classification (NCBI taxonomy): domain Eukaryota; kingdom Fungi; phylum Ascomycota; class Leotiomycetes; order Helotiales; family Hyaloscyphaceae; genus Hyaloscypha; species Hyaloscypha sp. PMI_1271. Next base: position 55,088 of record JAJTUS010000114.1, read on the forward strand.
CGAGCACCAGAAGCTTAAAGACTTGGAAGCATGTTGAATATGCTGGGGAGCGAGTAGATGAGCTGGTGCTTGTGGAAGGCGGCGCGGTGGTCCCCCCCTTGTGATATAGATGAAAGCACAGGTGGCGTGGCTGCTCTGCTCAGAGATTGTGCTGCAAGCTGAAGCTGGTCTCGCCACGAAACTACAATACGTTTTTGCTCCTTTCGGTACACACGGCTGCACAAAGGAGGTTGTCAAGAGGGGCGAAATGAGGAGAATCAGGAAGCGGCTACTTATCTTACTTACAGGTATCCGGGGAGGTTATTAGCGAGGTCCTTCTAGAGGTGGATGTGTTTATACTCGAAGGTGAACAGGGGACACAGTCACTAGCGCGAATATATGTCTTGTACGGAGAAAAACAGATAATTCAACAAAAAAATCAAACTACGCCATTCACTCACAACTTCCTTGCAGCGCCAAACACTTAATTTCTTCAGCTTCCAGGCCGTTACAAATGAAATACAAAAGAGCTTCTACAGGCTAAGGAACTCAAACTGGGCTCCAATACCATGAAAATTATCGCTGACAGAAGTCTAGTCGTGGGCTTGCATATGCTGACGACGACACGCTCCTCGTGGCCGAAGTTGACTTGTCTCGATTGATCGTTGACATCTGCCTCATTAATGGTCATCGGATAGAGGTGCAGATAATCATCTATTCCAGCCCCGGTGGGTGGACTAACGGGCGTGAACAGAGATAGCGGAGAGGTTTTGGTGTTCGTCACGTGACCGGTAGATTTCAAGTCGGTGGAGGGTGGTCCGACCGTCCGTACGACAATGTTGACTGACCACTGACCATTTAGGTTAGCGTGGAACTGGCCCAACTCTAGGCGCCAACTCAGCAGCGCGAGCTGCCTTCCTCAACCAAACTTTGTTTTCTCGATATCGACTCAGCCGCAGCTAGAAACTAACATGGGTATAACTAAGATGCTCGGTAAAGCGTTCTCTGCAATTATCTTCGTCAGCGGAGCGTGGTTAGGATGTGTTCTTGCCTGCACCCGTGTCTGGCTCCAGCGACAGTACGCGGTCCACCGTCGTACGATCACGTGCGCTAATTCTTTCAGGATCTTTTATGCGCACCGAGTCCCAATCTGGTGGGGCCAGAAGTTGAACAAACCGGAGACTTTTGGGTTTTTGAGTTTGTCATTTCCCATTGCCCGTTTCGGGAGCCCAAGCTTTGAAGAGTGAGCTGATACGTCTGTTGAAGAAAACCAAGTCACCCCATTTCACATACCAACATCAGATGGAGAGAGGCTGTATGCATGGTTAGTTGTACCATTGAAACTATATGCAAAGCATGAGACAGAACTTGTCACTGAAAGCAGCGCGCCTCTGGGAGACGTGCAAAGGAGGGTGGGGTTCAAGTTGTTGGAGAGTGATCCCGAAAGTCGTTTGGTCATTTATTGTAAGATAGCCACCAGCTTGCCCGAAATTACCCGCCACGATTTATTAACCATTTGTTAGTCCATGGCGTAAGTAGTGGAGGCTCACAATTGCCCGGCTCCGCTAACGGTAAAGAATGCTGGAACTGTAGGTCAGACACGACGAACGGACGCCTATCGTCTGGTATCTTCCGGAGCTTCAGAGAAGATATTTGTGCTTGCATTTGATTATCGAGGCTTTGGGTCTTCCACAGGATCTCCCACGGAAGACGGTTTAATCACCGATGCCATCTCAGCCATAAAATGGGCGATGGAAGTTGCTAATGTTTCACCAAATCGAATAGTCCTCGTTGCTCAGAGCCTTGGCACTGGTCTGGCCTCTGCAGCGGCAGCTCATTTCGTTAATTCGCAGCCCAAAATCGAATTTGCAGGCATCGTCCTATGTGCTACTTTCACGGAATCATCCTCTGTTTTCATGGATTTTAGACTCAAAGGGCTTATAGCTCCTTTGGCTCCGTTACGATATTTCCCAACCCTAGAGGCTTGGTTCAAAAGATCTATCAAAGACACGTGGAAAACATCTGATCGATTAGTGACCTTGGTCAAGAAGAGTGATAGGCTCCGCTTGACTTTGGTACACGCAACTTCGGATCAAGTTATCTCCTGGAGAAATTGCAATGATTTGTTTTATACGACAGTCAATGCTGCCGATGAGCGGGAGCTTACAAATGCCGAGATCGATGAAGGCAAGGAGACTCGCCACCTGGGTGATGGAGGCTGGACTTGTTGTTGGGTGGCTGGAGACAAAGTTATTAGGCAGAATGTTCTTAAACATGGTGGCAAGTCTTATTTCCCTCTCCTAATTAAAACAGCTCACTGATTACGTAGGGCATAATGGTATCATGAAATGGGCACCAGTGGCATTGGCGACGTTGAAAAGTTTTGAGCTGAAGTAGTGGTATTGTAGGCTTTCTTATATGGAAGTATAGGCTTCTTGTGTGCGGCGTTGAGTGCCATGGATCACTCTTGTGCTATGAAGTCCCAGGAAACCACTTTCTGGTAAACGATTGCAATTGAAAGTTCAATTGGTAATTAGATCATTGTCAACGTGTTATATATCAAACATGGGGCAAAAAGGCAACCCAGTTCACCGTTTCAAACACTCCAAGGGGCATTTTCCTCAGAGTGATAAACACCTGCACAATCAAACACAACCTTGCTGAAAGATATGCCAGAAATACAAAAGCACCCAGCATGATTTGAATGGTGGAGACTCGCTGCCTCTCCGCAACCACTTTCTCCAGCTCCAACCTTTTCCATGGCCACACATACGCTACCAATTGATAGAACCTCCGATTGCTAAACGTCCAAAATACCACCATTGACCCAGCCATAGTCAAACACGCAACCTGCCACAAAATCTGCTCCACCCGAGTGGGGAAGTCGAAAGACCATGCTAGCAGATGAACACCTGCGTATCCAATCCAGATCGCGCCGACAAAAACCTGATCGAGGATTCTATACTTCAATCCGAAGACATCATTTCGGATGCGAGTTGATGGGCCGAGAAAAGACTTTCGAGATGGCCAATTTGGCGTCTTTAGTATTAATTCTGAAGTAAAACTAGGACTATTGATTGTGCTGATAAAATCTAGTGGGGTTTCCCGCCATGAAGAGCGCTGGGGGCAGATACGCTGAATTAGTTCTGTTGTGCTCTCGGTGGCATCCAGGAAGGACGGGACATCGATGTCTTTGGGTTTGCTGAACCATAATAGAAAGGTGGCCACCGAGGGTATGGCGAAACCTATCGTCCCAATTTCGAGAGGGGTTATAGGCAATTTCTGAACTGCTCTGCCTAGGCACTGTAGCACCAACCAGCCGATTTGGAAACAAGCAAATGTTTTTGCAAAACTATCCGCCTTGCTTCTGTCCCAGATCTCCTCTTCGGTGAGGGAGGGCAAGTCGATGTGTTTGCCTTTCACCAAGTAGAGCAATTGCGTAGCGTTGATGGGAAATGGATCACTGTCTCGTGGTCTCAGCCAAACGCCACCCATGTTTAGGAAGAAGGCATGTCTCATTGTCCACTTATCGTGGCCTAGTGCCACCATTGTAGCCATCGAATCCCTAGCTGCAGTATATTGCGCGAAAGCTGAAGCTGTCAAGACCTCGGGGACAACGACGGCTATGGTCATCCATTTCGTTTTCCGGATGAGCACGCGGATGCGAGATTCGTTTCTGGCTGGAAGATTGAGGTGCAGGACGGTGTACGTTGCGACGAATATGGTGAAGAAACAGGCCCACAGAATGCCGATTGTTCCTCGACCGTTAGGTTCATCAACCCACCCGTCTGCGAATATTGTGGTTGCTGCATAGGTCTTGTCTGTGTTATTTCGCATCTTTGTCCACCGAGTAGTAATAAGACAAATTCTGTACTTAGGAAATCGAAGCTTGAATGAATTCTAATCGTATAATTTGTTACGCTGTGACTTAACACACTAGGCATGAGGTGGGTGGAGTCGTGTACTCGTGGAGAAGACGGCAAGACCACTCTGGCGAAGTTTTTGCGACTCTGCTAAAGGCTGGAGTTTCCTTATTTACTTACCGTTGCCTCGATTCTGAAACACTTTCTCTCGCCTCATGCCTGTATCTGCCCTATCATTTTACGAGCGCGGCTGGTGAAGTGCAGCCGTACCGTGGGTCTGACCTCGCCAGCCCTGAAGTGTCTCGAAATAGACCAATTGAGTCTTCGGCTCAACCCGATGTTGTTGGTTCCCGATCCAGCACACCCGGCTGTCCAACGCCCGGTTTGGCCCCTGCGCCCGAGTCTCGCTGGCCAAGAATATTTCCTCGATAACTCCTGCGGCCAACAACTTCGATATCGTCACGTTCTACTATATAATTGAGCACAACAAACCCCAATTCCTCGGCAGTCAGATATACAATCATGCCTTCTTCTCCTATGAATGCAGCTTATTCGAGGAGAAAGATCGCAAGACTGCCCGCACCATAGAGAATCCGAGGATGTGATTCCTCACTCCATGGCTCCGTTGTTATATTTCCCACAAGCGTCTCCTGCAACAACAGATGTCTTCGCGGAAATACAACCCGTCGGCCGCTATTGGCCAATGTTTTGTTTTTCGTTGTTGCACTGCCAGCCTTGCAGCTCAGCTTACCAGCATCAGTCAAGGCTTTAGAGTTTAGCTCTCAGCCTCACAGGATACAAATACAGTATGTGGTAAAAAATAACTGGAACTATTGACGAAAAGTGTAGTCTCCGCATCCTCTTGACTTTACTTTATGGATTTGAAATATTTAAACGCTTCGAGTCAAGTATGGATGGGTGGGGAGCCTCGCCGTCGAAAATAACCCGATGTGCAGGTTGTGAAACACAACTGTAGCCGCTGCAACCTAGGTGAAGGCCGCGTGATAAATTCGCCTGAATTAATTGGACGCCTCGAGCGAAAACAAGTTGATCAGTGGGGATGCGTTACGATCCTTGGGGGAGTGCATCGGAGAAGGAATGCTTGGCTCAGCCTCGATGGAAAAGAGTTGAGAGAGGCACAGCAAGCAGATCTCGTGTAACCTCAACTTCACCCTGATGGCGGGAAAAGCCGCAGCAGCTCACGTCCAGCGACTAAAACGGGCCCAGCGAAAGAAAGAAGTTGTCTGAGATTGGGTAAGTTATAGTGGAAATGCTTACCTTAGCGGAGCGAGCTGGGGGGAGATTACGGGGAAGCCTGCTTGGAGGAGGCGGCCGGTTGTGCCTTCACTGGGGGGAGTTAGTATAAAAGGGATGGGGATGAGAGGGGAAGTCGAGCTATAACAGCCTGCATATGCCCATTTTGGCGGGCCAAGATTCGTGACTGGACCGGTTTGGCCGCTCCAAAAGACACTCAGTCTGTTGGGTCCGCCGCATGGCTCGGTAGCGTTGCCGGTATAGGCCAAGTAACAGTTTGTAGCTTTTGCAGCGAGAGCAGCTCCGGGAGCGCGCTTCGAGTCGCAGACTAGGGTAGGGTCAATAAATTGTTTGTTAAAGTGAGCATGCATGGAGTTGAGGGGCACGCACAACACTGAGATGCGTATTCACATGCGGCGTACAGAAAATCTTTGGCGCTACAGAAGCTGATATATGATTCATCGGTCATGGCGGTGTCGTTGCTGTAAGTTGCTCCATTGAGAGTACGTCCGATTTCCCTGATCGAGTGTGAGTACAGGCCTCTATAATTTTATTCGGGACGTAAAGGAGGTTTGCTCAATCTCACGTGTAACATCCCTGATATGTCCAGGAACCAGGAAGAGTCGCCGGTGGACTGAGGACCGTAGCTCTCTCCTGAATTGTGGCATGGAGAGCGTTTGAAACCTACATATGTTCCGGAATTGCGAGTGAAAACAATCTAGGGAGCTGATGACTTACTTGTGAGAGCAAAACGCTCACTGCAAGAGCTTTTCGGAGGAGTGCCGAAGCCATGATCTGCGACGTGCAAATAAATTTGAATAGGTCGAAGCTTCTCATATGAAAATTTCTATTGCATCTCACTCCACTATAGAATTTCGGAGTGGCGCATCCGATGACTGTCATCATAACGGATGCTGGAGATAGGGCTGTCTAAAGGATTCAGCCGTGGAACCGAAATAGGAAGCACGACACAGCGCCAATGAGGCACAAGAACTGAATACGGTAGCAGAGTGGGTTTCTGTACTTGGTGAGCAATTCCGAACATCAATAGACTGAAATTTATAGTAATTGACTCCAACTTCTCGGACAAGCCGTATGCGTTTGAAGCAAGTGTCAAAAGTTACAGGCATCAAGATGCTTGATACAAACGCAGGAAATCAAAACTCGGAAGACCTAAAATTTTCATGATTACTCGAAAAGTCAAACTGGTGATGCTTCGTGGCCATTTCTTCGGCTCGAACTCAGTGCAACGTGCGACTTTCTCCACATTTTTCGTCTCAAATACTCTGCGTTGCGTACCAGGATACACAAACACATGCCCAGGGCCTGGAGACTTGGTGATAAAAGAGAAATTTGACTCTTGGTCACAAAGATGATGACTTTATTCTCATTTCTGAATATTGATACTCAACTGTGGTTCTACATGGGTAATCGAACTCGTGCAAGGTACCTCCTGACATTGGGCCGACCGACTGCGGCTGGGATCGGAAGGGAGAACTTTGATACTGATAGTACGTATAGGCCAAGATGAGAAGCGTTGCCAGAGGTAAAGGGACAGAGGGATGGACATTTCCTCTTGGGAAACCCAAAAACATAGCTTTTATTGAAAGAAAGTAGATTCAGGACCGGGACCAGAAAAGCACCAGGACCCTGGAATGTGGAGCTCAGGGTAGCTTCAGAGCCCGTGTGCGGGGCATTGCGGGGTAATTCAACGTCCACTACTACCTTCGTACCGTAAGTCACTGTATGATAGCGTTAGTTGTTATGCAGCAACGATTTCCTATACCATAGCTCGCTCTGCACGAATTTTAAAGTTCTCAAGGAGATAGACAGTAAGAGTGAACGAAGATGGGAGTGAGGCTGATGCAAAACAGAAGGACGTGCCAAGAAGCTAGGGCTCGCCTAAAATGCGCTAATTTTCCGCCCCTCCTTCTTTCAACTTCATTCATCTCTCCTTTTCCCTCTTCAACTCTCTGCGATCGCTAAAATGGTCACAGATGGGCGTGCTGTACCGTCTATGATTTAATCGCTATCGTGAAGCGACAATGAAGATCATCAACCCATCACGGCCGCCTCGCCAGCCGCTTGGTGTCGATCAGATCCTCGACCAGGAGATTGAACGACTTCAAAACGAGATTGGTGTGAAAGAGCGCATTGTAATTCCCTTGCAACTCCACCTCAAGAGGCAATATCTCTCAGTACTAGAGAATCTTGTCGAAGCTCGTGCCGAAAGGAAGAATATACAAGAAGAAGCGCAGCTGCAACTGAGCCTTCGGGCCCGCGACTTCCCGCGCTTCAATGAGCTCCCTAAGGAACTGCGAATCAAGATATGGGGATACTCCTCCGCATCTCACACAAAACCTCGTATCCACTGCCTTAAAATTGTCGATTCGAGAAGCAGCCGTGGAGCCAGTTTCATCTCAAATCAGCCCGTCTCCCCAATCCTCCACGCGAACCACGAATCTCGTTCCTGTTACCATTTCGAGACCCACCCGACATTCGCTTTCGAAACATACATAAACTTCGATACGGACATTGTTTACATACCCGGCTTTGGCAACGGCCATTCAGTTTTCCGCAAGTTCTTGTATCTCAAGGATGTAGCAAAGATACAAAAGTTAGCAATGCGAAAGACCTCTTTCTCTATACCTCGTGAGCGTCCCTACTTTAGCAACCAACTCGAGATGAGGAAGTATTTTCCGGATTGGAGGCAGGTGATATTAATTTTTGATGACCAACGACCTGAGGAGGAGATTTGGGGGGATACATCGGTGACGTTCAGAGAGCTTTCTGCGAAGGAGAAGAGAAAACCAGCGGAGAGGTCACATATACGGGGGCACTGTAGAGTGATGAATAATATGATGGCACAAATGAAAGAGGAGACTGTGGATTACCGCTTTGGTTGCCTTGAGAGAGGTGCTGATTATGTGGACTCTCAACAACCCTTTCTAACAGCCGAACTAGAGATGGAATATTTGAGTTTAAAACTCAGCCGAATAGTGAGATGAACTGAATTGGTTCTCGGCGCTGGATTATTGAAATTGGAATCGACACACGATCAGAAAATTCTTCACGTTCCTTCATTTCGAGATACCCGGATTGGTGTTGGTGTGTTGGAAGACCTGGATGAACTTTTCCATGAAGCCCTCTATTAGCAGGTCCTATACACAAGCCCGCTTCCGAAGAGTGCTTATTTTGTACAGTTTAGTTAAAACATGGAAATAATGATAACGATAATGAACTATGCCTCGTTCCTGGTCCCAACCAATACCCGTGATGATTTTTCATTTGTTTCTTAACACGAAGAAGTTCTTCGCAGGGAAAATGACAAACGAACAAAGAATTCTCGTCCTTAAGCATTTCAGACGTGCCGGCAGTTTGGAATACACGGCTTCCGTGCTCAGATGCCTTCACAGAGATATTGGTTGTGAGATTGAGAGGCTTGAGAATTCTGTGGCGAAAATGCTCATTTGAAGATTCTCTGGGAGCTGCAACGGTTGTAAGGTGATTTGGACAACCGGTAGATAATATCGAAGCACAAGAAAGCCTGTATAGTTCTATTTACGGCAATCATTTCCAATTTCATAACGATCTATGGAGAGCGCATATAAAGTTAATAGATTATGGGTCTTTACTTTATCGTCTGCTAATTGACTTAGGAGATCCGAATCTCACCTCTCTATAATTGGTTATTTGTAGACTGGGACTTCTAGAGCTAAACCTTGCCATACATTGTTACGTGTCCTCTCGAGTCTTTCTCTTAGCGCCTGAGTCTCAATCCCGCGCAATTCTACCTCGATCGGTTAGGCTCCTCATTTTAACAAGAAATCCGTAGTGTTTGTAATTTGTAACCTTTCAGAAGCAGAAACGCAGAAAGCTTACACTACTGAGCATATCCTGCCAGTGTCTCAAATAATGAAATAAAATAGAATAATAGCCATTACTCTTATTTTATTCAAGCATAAGCCCCGTTACTCATATTTTGTATATAATATATATATATTCATTTGACACACTGTATCCTGCAAAAATTCACAACCTTGTCCAAGAGAGAGTAGCTTGCTTTACGGCCACGCCCGATTTCATCTAAGTCACTTCTGACACTTGATCCTAGTGATTACATTGGTTTATATTCAATATTTCACCGCACAAAATGTTACTGTACATGAACAAGAGGGATTCAAACCCAGATTAAGACAAACTGTTTCACAAAATTTTAGTCCTTTACATAATCTTTTATTGAAGCTGAAATTTCAATTTCTTGTTCATCAACAGCCTAAGTTGCCATTACATGCTCCAGTGGACTTTGTTGATGGCATCTGTATGAAGACTACTATTCAAGCCAAATTTATGCAGAAATGAGAGCGACCTCTACTCTTACCTTTTTCTTAACTTGAATTTAATATTCAAGTCTGGCTTCTGCCAGAGAGACCAGCACTTTTGAACAGCATGCCAGTTTTGCGAATCAGGCATAAGTTCGAGGTCAAAGTTCCAAAGTGTACGCGGAACGATAAGGCGTAGTTCCGCGTATGCCAGACTGCCAGCATGGTTAGCGCAGATGCACATCCATTGGGCACATTTGTGAGGTGGGATTCTTCGCTCACTTCTTCCCAAGACAGTTCCTAGGACCAGTTGAGAACGGCTGAAAGGCAGTCCTTTTATCGTTGGCAAAGCGAGTAGCACCAAGCCAGCGCTCAGGGTTGAATGAGGATGGGTCTGTGAAATTGTCTCCCGAGCGACACGCCGAGTATTGATTAACTCCAACAGTGATTCCAGGTGGAACAAAGCGGCCGCAGACTTTAGATGCTCATGTCAGTCGGCCGGTGTGACCATTGAGGTGAAGGCTTACTCATTGCCCCTTGTTTTAGGGTTTTACGGGGCAGTGTTGAAGGTATTGGCATATACATGCGCATAGATTCTTCGAGAATTGCTTGCAGATAAGACAAAAACGGGTTCGGACTTTGGAATTCATATCAATTTCCTGCTTATACAAACTGCGAAGAAGCTCGGTCAATTTCTGCATACAATTTGTATTCTTCAGAAGATAGAACAGGCAACCTAGACGTCTCGTTAGCAAAAGTTTTGCTCCAGACATCCTTACCAGACAACATAGTCGCCGTGGTTTCTGAACCGGCATCCAGGAGCAGCGCACAATTCGCTGTTATTTCGCGTGGCGTCAACTCCCTTTCTGTTTCGTTCGCCAGCAGGATGTATGACACTGGAGAAAGGTCAAGTTGTAATCACTATACAGAGGAGTTGACGAGGAAGAGTGAACTTACTGAAGTCAGGGCGTTCGACATCCATCCTGCTCATAAGTTCCTCTGCTCTCTCTACAGACATGTTGAAGTTTTGCGTTCGAGCGGTTCCAAATCTCCACATCAAGATCTTAAGAATATTGTGCTTGAATGGAATGAATCTTAGTATCTCGACCAAACAAACCCTTCCCGAATACTGTCAAATACAAGTCGTGCTTGAGGATCCCAGTCGTCACAATCAAGCGCATTTACAGCATGCCCAAAGGCGAGAAAGGCGATGATGCCGTAGATGATATGATGCATCCACCGAACGGCGTTTGTGGGTTTACCACCAGTCTCGTGCAGTTTCGAGATCAGTTTGTTGATTTGAGCAGCCAACATACCCTCTTGTGCGTAAAGTGCCCTCTAAGAGAATGCATAAGAGAGGACACTACGAATTCGAGCATGGTCCTGATCTACAGAGGCTCCCTGCATTGTGTTCAGCAATCAAGCGCAGTAGTGATCAAGCAAGTGTTGAGACTTAGTAGGCTCACAAGGCTCTTTCCTCCATTCGGAGCTATAGCTCCAATGTAGAAATGAGGATCTTTTCTACAGAAAGATTTGCGTCAGGAAATTGAGAAAATATATGTTCAAAGCCTTTACCTACGGCAAGTTGGCGCTAGGGCTTTCCTTGCTCTTAAATCCATATACATCGTTCCAAGCAGTACCACAATTGTAACTCACTGTGAAGGTTAACCATAACTCAAAGCGCCTCGGACGGTTGGATCATACACTCATTGGGGGCAATGCGTACAACCTGGGCATATTCATCGTGAAGCTCATCTTGTCTGAGGGTGGTTGGCAGTAATGACACACGAGTTTGGCGAGGGATATGTGTCATTCGTTGGAATTACCTGCGTGGGAGATGTACTAGGAATGGGTCGGAAACGCATTCGATACGCACAATGAAATTTGGTTTAGGTGCCGCGTCGCTCCTCAAGAACGGATTCTAGTATTTTCACAATTACTACGTACAGCCCAAAGCCTAACGACAGGCCCAGACTCTCGTTTCCCCATTTGAGGCCCGTCTCAATCCTGGATCCGCTGATTGCAAAACGGTGGAACTGCATAATATATGAAAGCATGCACAACACAAGCCGTCAAGTCCCCGACCCAATGCACCCAATGATACGTGAATCGATGTGACGCGGCCATTAATCCCAGACACCGTGCTGGATTACACGACAAGCCCAGATATCCCGGTCTTGCAATTCCTCCCGCAAAAAGCGCAATTGCTGCAGAGATGCCAACAAGAAATGGACCAAGTGGGGCACCAAAACTGCCTTGATTCCGTGGATCGAGACCAAGTCCAAAGGCGAGGAAGAGAACAACAAGAGACCCCATCGTCTCGAGCGCGAAGACTTGACTGGCTGGCACTTCCGTGGCGTCGACATAGCAGCCTGGCGAGAAGATAAGCGCGGCCGGCTCACCCCCAAGAGCCGCACGGAGGATGAATGCCCCAACCACGCCTCCAATACATTGGAAAGTTATGTATAGGGTCATTCTAGGCAGCGAGGTTAGCTTTGCAAGGAAGGTAGCGAAAGTTATCAGCGGTGACAAATGTGCGCCCGTGACTGGCCCAAGGTTGAAGATAAAAAGCGTGACGATGAGGAACTGCACGACAGCAGCGATCCCAACTGGCAGGATGGGGCCCAGCGAAGTTACTGTTGACAGACTAGCGGTCCCATGAGACACGAGTCCAGCGATGAAGACCCAGCAACACAATCCAACGCCTTCAAGGCATGCGTTTCGCCAGAGATGCACATCTTTGAATGGTCGAAGACTTAGGATGCCTTTCCATTTGGGAGATTGGACCGCATCGGGGTGCGTTTCTTGGAGCTTCTCGTACTCTGGGTCGGATTGGGAGACTGCGTGGAGTTGGTTGCCGCCGATGCGGCCGACGAAAGGTTGAGAGTTGATGTTTGAGGGATTGATGGGTGCGGATTCTGTTCGCCACCGGCGGATTGGTGCGGGATCTTCAGCGATATGGGGTTCGAATCCGTCGAGCATTTTGTCCATCGTGGGATTGGAGTTTGTCGACTTGACGTTCTTGTAATATTAATACCCAAAATATAAGAATATGTCACAAAGAGGTGAATGTCGAATGAGATTGAGAAAGGTTGAGGTATAAATTTTTTTCTCTTTTGTCTTCGCGGGAGGGTTAGCTATGAGATAGGCGTTCGCCGAGTTCCACATCGGCCAATCATATTCAGAGACCAAGTTCTTGATAACGCAGGAGAGTAGTTCTGTACAAGATGTTGATGGGCGTTATGAGCTAGTATAAATAAGCTTCAGAATCTCGTTAGTGACTGTGGATTGCGATGATTAACATCATGCTGTGACACGGTACCCTTGATGCTTCGCTTAGTTCAAGTTCAACACTTGAAAACTTCAGCACATTCCTGCGAGGGAAACCTTACTACTTCAATTGATGGAGAGGACAAAGGTCTTGAATTCTACAATCTTTTTGATTACATTATATAAGTCAGGTTATTGTTGACTTTTCATGAAGTGTTCTGAGAGAATAAGCGAAAGGTTGTAAAAACACCCCACGCGACACATCTCACTAGCCACATTAAAAGGGGAACCTATAGAGTTTGATTCTAGACAGTTGCGTCAAAGAAATGAGACTCGACTTACCTTTGGTAGCACAAGAAATTAGAGCTTAAATTCTAGTGATTGAATAAAAAGTAAACGACAACCTTTTAAGTCCCCATAAGTCTACTTCTCTGAACAGGTTTCGTATCCTCGACTCTCCAAAGTCAACGCCCCACCTCTTCAGTCCCTTCTTCAATATTGCCCGGCCTTGACTTGCGGGTTTTTGATCCCCCGCGCTCCCCCAATACTGTCCAGATTTGCACCTCCGTCCTTAATCCTCACGTAAAGACTCTCCTTCGCAAGACTCGAAACATACCCGAGATAGTCTGGTATGACAATCGCCTTACCGAATGCGACCCCAAGAACGGTGGAACGAAGCATCGAATAGGTAGCATGATGTGGTTCTGGATGAGTGGAGGCAGATCCTTCTCTAATGGAAACACAAGACTTGCTGCGTTTCCATCCACAGTAGTCTGTATAGGTCGGAGAATGCTGCTCCAGTCATGTTGTAGAAGCTCCCATGTGTCCAGTCATTCATGAGTTGGCCCAAATTGCGGCCGAACTCGTAGACAGATATGTGGTAAAGGGGACTGTCGAAGGGAATTTCTTTGACACTCTGTAGGTATTAGGCTCTCGATGCTGGCTCAAGGAATAATGCTGAATCTAAGGAGGAATTCTAGTGGAAACTTTGAATTGGGTTCGTGACATCTTAGACAGCGGTCGAGCGGTACTGTAAAGCGTGTTCATCAAGTTTCACTGCAAAATGCATTTTGCTCGTTATGGGGCGAGAACGTTGCGACTAACTCAAACGGCACAGGAAAAATTGAGATTTGATACATGGTGTTGTTGGTGCCCACCCACTTACCGTCTTCCCGGTGCTGGCGGCCCGTGAAGTGTGAACGACAGCCGAGAACTGCACGGCTGAAACTCTAAGTGTACGATCACACTCGATTCCGTAGCGCCATTGAACTAGGACGAGGTGCCTTGCAACTTGGATAATGAAGCTGCCCAAGGATTCGCATAAGCTTAAAACATTGGTGTATGTTGGTTAGCTACTCAAAACAATGCTGGGTCAAATTTTCTGCCGGCAAAATCGTTACCAGTGATATGACAACGGGACTTCGGCCCGAATGGGACTGTTGCTTGTCTCGTCATGGGAATCTCAGTTTCGAAAGATGCGCTGCTGTCGACTTGTCATACCCCCTTAGGAATGAACCTGCTCAGACATACGAGAGTTACTAATACTGTCGAGTTATCAAGTAGAATGGTACATGCATACGCACCGGGCATTCTGATTGGATTAGGTTTGGGCAAAACGGGATATACATTGATTTACATACCCTGCTTCCATCTTTATTGCTTCAATATTTCGTTCGTTCCTCCTCCTTATCACAATAGAAGGGTATTTCTCTCGCCAATACTTTTTGAGCGTTGTGGCTTTTACGGGCCAGCCGGGTTTATAAGCTTGAAGTCATGGCGGATTATTCAGGAAAACAATGACGAGGAATCTCACGACATTCGCTATTGCAGCTCCATTTTTGTCGACCTTTGCTAGAGTGATTCAACTCGCCAGAAGGACAAATGGAGAAGCACCTCGTGTTGTGGGTTTTCTAATCGAGCGATAGTTAGTCCTCAATGGCACAGCAAGAAACTCTTTGCGGCGAAGAGGGAAGACAGTACAAGCGACACTAGATAGCAATAATGTCACTACTGTGTGGACTCCCGGTTACTGGTTGCTATATGTAGGAACTTTCCTACTACGTTAATGTAACACTGTGCACGCCTTCGCAGAAGGCGGGCAAGGTATCCCAGCTGGCTTCTTCGGTATTGCTCCTGCGTTGAACACGCCTTTGCAGTTGGGCTACCTTGTGCGATTAGGTTATTTGGTATTTGATATTGACGATAATGAGATCTCGTTGCTGCAAACAAACTGCGACGCTAATGGCACAGACCTGGCAGAGGTCACAACGGGAAATGGATCCGTTCCAAATTCAACGCCGGTTGCGAATGCAGTCAGTGTAACGCAGGGTACTGGCGCTTTTACTTCCAGTACACCCACAGGCCACAGCAGCAAGTGGGTTGGGCGGGAATGAAACGACATCGGGAGCAGACAGAAGGGGGTCTTTGAGCAGATTTGGTGCTATGGCGGTTGTGGTTGTGGTAATATTTCATGCGCTGATGTAGAAATCGATGTAGTGCCCGTTAGCTGAACGGTAGATTTTGTCGGCTTTAACACTTCCGACATCACATCAAACCTATGCCCTATTTAAAGTAGTAGGTATTGCAATCGAATAAGCCTATTCTCAATCTCTAATTGTTCTTTCGTAGACTCGGTATCTCAAGTGGAACAGTTTGAAAATTGATAGTGTCGAGCGAAGGCCAAAGTTAAGCGAGAAATCAAGGGGTCAAGAGGTCATGTGACACTTCGATCCCTTCACTGTTCTCCATCAAATTCGCAAGGCTTCTTGGGCCCGTAGCATATAGTGAGATTTACGGTTCAAAGTATTACACAAGAAAAGATTGAAGTTCATTTCCCATTCGATCTCAATACGTTAAATACAACAATGAAGTACTCAGTAATGCTGCCTTCCCCACATGCATCCGGAACCATCCATATCATTAACTGTACCTGCAGTGCTGGTAAAATATAATCTCATTTACAAATCAAAAAATACTCCCAAAAAAAACCAATCTTACGCCATCAACCTCATGTGGGCATCTCACTTGGCTGGTCATGCAGTGGATACGCATGGTGGCTCATCTGATTATCGCCCGTCATCTCGGGAACCGCTGGAAAGCTGCTGGGGTAAGGTGGTGCTGGGCTCCCAGGCGATGACGTGCCAGACATAGATTCCCTATGTGCGCTCAGTGCATCTGGAGAAAGAGATTGAGGCCTGCCTGCCTCTGACGGTGGGGACAGTGATTGAGGTTTGTAATCTTGGTGAGGGTAGGGTTGAATTGGTTGCTGCTGGGGTTGTTGTTCCACGTAGCTTCCAGTTTGCTGAGGGTATTGTTGTTGCGGCGGCTGCCACGTTTGTTGGGGCTGTTGATATTGCTGAGGAGGATATTGCGCTTGAGGGGGCGGCTGCTGGTATGTCGAAGTCGGTATGACTGTTGCTCCAGCTGTCGCGGGATATTTTTCTGATGGATATTGTGCATCTGGACTGGTGGGCTGAGCGGATGTTTGGACTGGAGGAGGGGCACCGGCTTGTGTTCTCTGTTCGTCCTTGCGTTTCATTCGAAGGCAGATGAAAATGCCTGCTGCAACTGCGGCTACGAGTGCTAGTCCACCAATAACCCCTCCAACTATGGCACCGACTGGAGTCGAATGCTGAGGTAGCGGGGTAGGGGTTGGAGTTGGTGTTGGTGTCTGCCTTGAGAGGCTTATGGAGGAGCTGGGAGTGGGACTAGAAATTATTGGTGTGTTTGTGCTTGAAACTAATGCTGGATCATAGACAGCAGTCAATTGTCTCCCCACCTGTCCGACGTAAGTTGTCGATATCGGAATCCTAGAACAAATTTAGCGAAGGAAAAGGTGGGGGGAGGGGGGAGAAAAAGAGAAAGGGGGGAAATACATTCCAGTATAATAAGTAGAATCGCACCTGTTCCAACGAAATGTGGTCAGCGTACTTCTTTTAGGTTTTCTCAGGAGTAGAATATTCCAGCTGCTTTTAGCCATTGCCAGCAGAATGTCCTCAGAGCTGTTGGACATTGATACAATGCGGATTGATACTCCGCGAAGTTGAGACTTACCACACAGCTTCGACGCCGAGACCGACCCATGTGCCTGCGTTGCAATATGATTGGGATGCATCCGTACTTTTTCCTCATTAGCAAACCCTTGTGTGACCTTCCAGAGAAAGCAAATGTACCAAATTGCAATGCCTGGATTATCACTGCATGCGGAATCTGCAAGGCAGCTGCTAACACGGGTGCCTCCAATACAAGATGTCCAGGAGTATCTTGGTGCGGTTTTCGTGGGGCCATAGCAGATTATTTCCCCGATCTCCCCGGCTGCTGTTGCAAATCCACATCGTGAAGTACCACAGATTCCCAGCTCGCCGCCTTGCCACGAATCAGTCTTTGGACAATTGGGGATAGTGGTAAGGATTTGGCACTTACTTGACTGGCCATATTGATACCCGCAGACTGAATCGGGACCTTCAAGTAGAGAATATTGTACATTGCTCTGTCGCCTGTGGAGCTCGAGGCTGGGTGCTTCTGTCGGTTGAGGAATCTCAACTTGTGGGAGAAGCTTGAGAGCATCAGCGATTGGTGTGGCAGCTGGGGCATTGAATGCAAGGGCCGAGATTAGTGGGCAAAACACAAGCACAGCAACGACGGACGCCATCGTGAAGCCCCAAGAATATTGTGCAATAAAACTTCGTCCTGCAAAAGTGTGTAGTAAATTTACAGGAGACCGGGTCATGCAGGAAATGGCAAGAGTTTTGTTGATGAGGCTCGGCCAGAAATCGCTCCATCTTCCAGGTCTCTCACTCTCCGACTCTTCCAGTACCTCCCGACCTCCACCAATATCCCGCATGCAGGCGTCAGGAAACCGAGAAACGGCAGGGATTAATGAAGCACCATTGCAAGCCTGTTCCACTCCGAAGACGCGCTTTGTGAAGGAGCTGGGAGGTGATTGGCGCCCGCGCGAAGCTTTTTCAGCTCCCAATCTGGAGGCGTGAGCTATTCCGCATTTGTAAGCAATAGAAAAAAAAATATGCAGCCGAATCCTACGAAACTGCCAACAGCAAATCAGAGCAGGGCGGCAGAACAGCTCGGATGAATTGATCGCCCTGGCGTTTGTGGGCTGAGTATTATTAGGACATTCCTGGCCCGTTGGGCGAGGCTGGCAAGCCGCGCGAAGCTCAGAAATCCAGGTCCGCCAATCAATTTACAGGGGACAGTCACCTGCAGGCTGCTGCGCTGGTCGAGCCGTTACTCAGGAACGGAGCAATCGCTCCCTCGTACTTTTCACAATTCCCAGCGAGGGGTCGTTGCACTCTGGTAACTACTCCGTAAACCAGAGGCTTCGCGCAGACCTCTGCGCAGGAACTATGCCTCTCCCGTACCCAAATAGGCCTTCGCCCATATTTGTCCTGCGGAAGGCGTCGAGCTACCCTCACTAGCGCCCTTCTAGCTCGGTATAACTCTGCATAACTTAGATTAGTATTTATAGTCGAGGATAACCTTACAGTAGTATGTATTTCCGGCTAAGTAGGCGCCCTACGGAGTAGAAAGCTTACAGCGAATCTACCTGATTTCGTCCTAGTACGGAACTAACGAGGATCCCGAAGACCGAACCTAACAAGGGTCAAGGGTTCCAGTTCATCTGTTGGCAAGAAGTCCCCGTGCCACCAAGACACGCTAAAATGACATCGATCCGACGATCCCTTTGACCCATTGCACCAGTTCACCAGGTTCACCAGTTGCAGAGCCTCTGCTTTGGTAAGCAGATTGAGCTCAGCACCGCAGCGGCGCAGCACCAGCGGTGTGTGATGTGCGTAGTATCCATCGCTGGTAGCTTGAAGCCAAGACTTCCATCTGGACCTCAGGATGCAACTACCAGGTTGGGAAGCAGAAGGCAGACCACAAGGCTCTCAGCTGAGAGAGGACTCCATGTCATTGCAGGTTGGCCTTCCACTGGCCTTGTCACATTCGCCTACTTTGTCTCTTTTTGGTCTGTGCCAAGGCCAGAGAGCCTCATGTGAGAGATATTCTCAACCGGCCGAGTTCGGTCTCTGCGGGGCATTGGAGTCGTGCGTTGCACGAAAACGTCGGCCCACAACTGCAGGTGGAAGCAGCAAATGATAGTGGCTCATCGGTCTGACACCAGTGTGTTGTACCTGTTACTTGGGTCAACGGGAGCATTTTGGTAGACAGGCTTTTTATGCAGTCCAAACTCAAGCTCACGCCTTCATATTCGCCAAGATCCCCTCCTAAGCTTTTGAAATGCTTATATTCCTTTCTCACGGCCTTGAGGCTGAATTTCTTTTACCCCTCATCTGAACATCATCCTCCGCAATGGCGCTTCGTCTACTGTTCCTCTTGGCCTTGCAAGCTGTGATTGCCAAAACCGACTCCGGGAATGCAGCCAAAGCAGCACTCTATCCTCGACAAGGAATTCCACCCGCTTGCAGCACCTGGTCTTACTTTGTCTCGTTCTGCAAATCCGCCAGTCCTGGATTTGTCGAGCTCCCTGGAACTAAACAAGTCCCCTGCTTGTGCTATGATGAACTTGGAGGATGGTATCCAGATATCTTTGATAATGCCGTCGACGACTGCGCATCGTGGGCAGCAACTGCAGATGTATCTGAATATACCGTGGTGGACTCATGGCAAGGAATATGTACAGATGTTGGCAACATACTTGCTGCCCCGGGTTCAACTCCAGCCCTCAATAGCCCAACCCCAACTCCGGCAAAACCATCGCCCACTCATACACCAGTGACTGCTTCTACGACGGCTGCTCCAACCCCAAAAGCCAGTGGTGGTTGTTCTGCTTTCGGCTCCTTTGTAGCTTCCTGCAGCTCGAACACTCCAGGTTTTTTGGATATGAGCTTTGGTGCGATCGCTGCTTGCGTGTGCTACACCAGCAGCACCTCTTGGGTGCCAGCTCGCTTCGACAGTGCGGCTGCATCCTGCGCCAACGTTTTTAAAACGGGAGACCCAACGGATTATCCCCAATTTACAGCGGACTTTCTGAATTTCTGCACGGAAGTCGGTGATGTGGTCAACACACCCGATACACCTTTGTCACCTACTGTAATGAGGACTGCGTCACCGAAAACAACAGCCCGCAAGACAAGTTCGAACTCGATAACGCCAGTTCCTACAACAGATGTACTGGGGTCCACACCTACGCCTGTGGTGTCTACAAAACTGTCAAGTGCTTTGCGACTTCTGGCGTATGAAGGGTCAATGAAGGTTTTGAGTTCAAGTTGTCTTATTGTTACGCTAGCGGTTGCTTTGTTTTGATGCCTTCATGTGTTTTACGACCTCGAATGTGTGTCTCTGTGGGCTTCAGGCCCCATTAATGTTAACGATTTTGACGATATGGGATTAATGCAATGATTGTAGTCGATTTCCATCTTTTATAGCAAGTAGTGATAATAAGAATGGAACATGGAAGTACCAGTACCACAACCCCACAAATTCCCGGCAGAGCAGCCGAGAAACAAAGTGCCTCCATCGGGCAAGGTGTGTAACCACAGGTCACGCCGCACTTTCAACTCTCCAATCATTGCGCAGATTGTCTCTCATCGACGCATCCGTCTAAATATGGCGTTTCGAGGCTCAAGTAGACTCGCTAGACTCATGGGGCTGAAATATTGGATGCTCGATCCCGCTCCTTGGCCCATGCATTCGCTTGACACTCGACTTTCATCCCGTGGTCTTATGAGTGCATATGTGGCTGCCAGGCCATGCAATATTTGTCTTCAAGTGGATTCCACCCATTATTTTGGCGGAAGCTATCGACCGCGATTTGGTGTTTAAAGCGGCAGAGTCCGCAGCTACTGAGTAGCCTCCGTCCCAAGTGCGCAAATCGGTAAGTTCCAGCCTCTGTCCAGGTATGGTTGTAAGTACGCCTCTAAATTTTACTCAAGTCCTCAGCCTTATCCCATCAGCCTGTTATTAAAGTGTCTTCGCCTGTTGGATTGATCGCTACAGCACCGTGTTCTTCAATCTTGGCCGTTTTCACAACCTCATCTCGACAATGCCCAGCCTTCACGTCACTTCGAGGATCGACGCAAGCTATCTTCGGATAGTACTTCGTGTGTATTTCATCTCCGCATTATTCGTGCTTGGCACCCTCGGCCGGCAATGCTGCAAGTTAGCTACCAAGGTGGACCTCCTGCAAGGCGAGACTGTCTCCATCAACCGAATGACCGGTTGGCTGCAAGCGCGGGATGTCGCCGTTGTACTGTGGAAACTGAGGCGTCTCCCTGGTGGCGTTTGGCTAGGCTTGATGATGATCGCCTCCAGCATCCTCACTCTGACAGCTGATTTGGCTGTCACTGGCCTCGTAAAGCCAGTCATGTTGCCAGACCTCTGTCCGTTCACCGAAGGGCTTGTGCTTGACTGGAGCGACAACGCGGAATCCTTTTACGCCCCACCGCCCAACGGGTATCCCGCGTTGATTGCTGCGAATGTCCAAGTATATAGCGATCAATGGAATAGCGCTATACCGCACGAATACCAGTGCCTCGTCGGTATCTATAGGAAGGTTCCATGGGATGGGGATCAGTACTTCTGCGGCAGTGAGCAGGACGTTCTTGGAGGATGGGAGTGCACCGATCTGCTCAAGGATTATGACTTCTCACCAGATCAATCGCCGTCCGATATCCGCGAGTCGCTGTACACCAATGGCCTTCAATACTATTCGAACGCAAGCTACACAGATTACGGCGATAGCCTTGGCAACACTGCTCATCTTGCAATTTGGTCAAGCAGCGCTCTCTCCGACAGAGTCTTGGAGCCGTTCGACGTTTTAGTTTCTGTGGATTTGACAGGGCATAAAATGGACCAAAAGACCATGAAAACATACCAATGCACGGTCACAGGTCAGGTCGACAACATCAACCGAATTCTGAGTCAGATGAAGAGCGTCACCACTCTCAACCAGTGGGCTAATGGACTCGAAAGGATACTTTACATGGGTGCCGATACTACCATATCAAAATATGCGAAGGGAAATATGGAGCAGTATCTCAATTCGTTGACCATGGTCCAAGGTGGAAGTAACACTATCCTCACCAACTACACCGTTGATGGCGATCATCACTACTACGGGTGTGTACGAGAATGGACTACACTCAATCCTGCCATCATTGCACTGGTTATGTTTGCAAGCGCCATTCTCGTCATCACAATCGTCTACTGGCTCGTGTTGCTCGGCTTCATTGGGAAGTATGCTCTCTCCAAGAAGACAAAGGGCGATGGCGGCCGAAAGAATATCAAGCCGGTGCCAGACAGTACACTGAGCTGGATCCTGCAAGCTGCGAGAGAAGCCGCAATGTCGGGTGGGTCTAATTACGGGTATGGCGATGCTGCTATGCTCCTCGGTGTTCCCAGGAAAGAGCAAGAGTTAAGAGGTTGGAGTTTTAGTATCACTGACAACGTAAATGGTGTTGCAAGAGTGGTGAGGAGGCGGGGTGAAGCTGCGCCGTTAATGTACGAAAATGTCTTTGTCCACCATGAATATAAGCGCTGAGTTGGGGAACTAATAATGAAATTGAAAACATGGGCTGTGTCGAAGAGTTCGGAAGCAGGATTCCAGTGCATAGCACTGAGCGTACTCTCGCCATTGAGAGTTACGTGGGAGAGACAGCTAGATATGCATATTTAGCTTTCTTCAATCCTACACGAGGCAAGATTTCCTCCTCCCGTGAGAAACCCGAGAATTTGTTTGGGCAAGGTATTTTTTGGGATACTTACTGTCCTGATCTCGTCCTTCTCCGCGCACTCCAAACCCCAGGGTCAGTGGTTGCTAAAGGACATTCGCTTTTCAATCACACGAAACACTTGGACATTCTCATTATTCCACCAAGTAGAACGACTCAGCAAGAAAGATTTAAGTACAATATCTGTCTCTTTTTTATTGGAACCGACTATACTGTTCTAAACCCTGAGTTGATGTTCTGCTATAGGCCTCTTTTGGTGCGCTCTGAAAGGTTCCTAAGTCACCGTCTTCCGATTTTGGCTAGATAGAGCACGGCTGCACGAATATCTTTGCACCTGTATAGCTTGTGAGTATTTCACTCTGCCCTGTGCTATACTCCTCGCCAGCTCCAACAAGTAGATCGGCGGAGCCTAGTGTGCCTTGCATTGCGCACGAAGCCGCAGAGTTGCCCGATGGGGCTGTGTTTTCCATCCATATGTCTAAGCCTCTTGGGCGGTTGCTGCACTATTACCATTGGCTCGCCTATTTGCCTTGCCATTTGCTTGTGAATAGTCCTTCTTCTCGGTCGAAGCCATCTAGTCCCTCTCCTTATCAAACATGCTCAGGCACTGGCATTTCAGCGATTGTGCTTTGAGAGAAAAATGGAAATCTTAAGGTTTGTGACCATTCGCACCGTTGGGCTTGTTTTGAGCTGCCATATCTGAAGCAAAGCCTTCGACTAATCCTCTTCTAGCTCACTCAGACCTCAGCCTCGCGGCCCGCAGCCTGACTTGCAGGCTGAAGAAACACGTTCACTACCCCCAAGTGATAAAGGCGAACGCTTCAAAGGCAATCCATACACAATACCACCGCCCATAGCTCCGGACTACTTCTCTCTCGTTACGACACCTGCTAAGATCACCGGACCTCCGTTCTATCCAACCGAGAACATTTGCCAACTTATGAGCAGCGATGCCCCAGTCGCGTTAGATGCTGTCGCAGTGATCGATAAGGGATTCTTTGTAGCGGACAATGATTGGACTTGCTATAGAAGAAATTATTTTTCTGTTGCGTGCGGCATTAGACTTGAGCCAGAGTGCTCTGATCCCGTTTACTTATGCAGTCCAGATGGTGTCTCTCAACACGAGATCGTGGACTTTGCAGTCACAATCACGGCTGCCACAGACCCCCCCTGGAAACGAATTGAGTTAGTTCAACATACTCCCAAAAGGGATAAAGGGCAACAAGACCGACCTGCTCGTCTCATTGTGAATCCTTTGAAAGATGGATCATCAGAAGCATCTGAAACGCTTCTCTCCTTTGAAAGGCTACAGTTCAAACACGCTACGGCAAATAACGGCAAGAGGAGGGCCTCTCAGGAATACTTTGCCATTCTAGTGGAAGTCTGGGCCAAGATCCGAAGCATTTCGGAGCCCTGGACTCTGATCGCAACACGAAAGTCTGCTCCGGTAGTTGTTAGGGGTCGCTCTCCTGGGCACTATTCTGCTGGGATAACTGGCAATATTGAAGCAGTCATCGAGAACCCTGCCGAGTACATTTACTATCCGGAATCCATTCTCCAAGCCTACCTTAATACTCCCACGTCTGTGCAAACCTTGTCAGGGGGCTTACGGATTGAGTCAGAAGGCCCCGACTCCCGACAACCCCCTGGGAGGGACGTCGAAGAAAACGTCTGCTCCTGGCCTAATATTATAGAGCTTGATGACAACTCATCTATTTCTTCTGGGTCCGATCTCTTTTCTGGAACAGCGCTATCTTCAGTCTCTTCAACGAGTATTGGCCCATCCCATGGGGAACATCAGCTTGCGGACTTGCTTCTTCAGGATGAAGGAATGAAGGCTCTATGCGTTGATGGCTTCGCATATATCGATCCAGATCGCTTCGAGAGGAATCTTTGCCGTTTACTAAAACATTATTCCGCAGCGCTCATTCGCGAATCAACACAAGAGATCGAGAGCAAGGCATGTAAATTCGTCAGAAGCCGTGCTAGACACACAGCTGGTGCAATTCGAAGTATTGTGGATCCCGAGAGTATACGCAGGGCACAGATGATGGCAATCCATCTTGCTGAGCAATCCAAAAGTACCCAAGATGTCCAGCAATGCTTGCAGCGCCAAGAATTTGAAACCGTAGGAGAGGGAGGTTCAGGTGAATCTTCCAGACTCAAAGGCGTCGACACCAACTCAGACTCCAGTGGTTCCGAAAACGAAAGTGATCTAGACCAGCTTGCTCTGCCAATGCCAAACTTGGAACACATCAAGATATTTATGACCAGTAGTAATGCGTTTGAAGATCTCAGAGAGGGTTTAATGGAGTTTGTGATCTCACCTCAGGTCATTTCACCGCTGTCGACTGATACACAACTCGCAATAAAGGCGGAAGTAGATGAGTTTGGGTCTGCTGGAAAGTCAATCGCTCAATCTGGTGAACAATCAGAGGGTTCTTTTGGGGACCTCATTAATGAGCTTTGCGAACAGTTGATCAGTCAATGTAAGCTTTTGACGAATTAATTTAGGGGATATGACTTCTGAATTTGTCTCGAACTAATGGCCCGACAGGCACCAAATCATCCACAAGGCGATTTCAAAGCATAGCTGTCAGTTTATACGAATTTCAACAAACTTCAAAGGTGTTGCTTGAAATCCTTGGCCCTACAAAAGTTGTGGACGCCAAAGGAGAAGGAGATGCTGCGTCCTGTTTTTGGTCAGGCACTAGAGTGGTTGGCTGCCGTGGAAAATGAGATAAAAATGGCAGAGACAAAATTGCTGCAAGAGCGGTATCAGTGGAAGGCAGATCCAAGGACGACGCCACCGGGAAAGATGAACTCACCGATAAAAACTAGGGAGGATCCCACAAAGCATCCCTCATCCACATTGGCAGTCGTTGATCTACCTCGGGCTGATGAAATCTTCCAACAAAGAGCCGATGACCCCGAGATATCGCAAAGTCTACAAAGGAGATCGGACCGCTTGATCTCGTTGATCTCTGATATCAAAGGTGTTCTACTATACGTCAGCAGCGCCAAATCGGCAAATTTGGCTGTCGAGAATTCTATCCTGCCAATTCAGGATCCTATTTTGAATCCCACTCAGTCGATAAATCATATGATAACAATTCCATCACTTGCCACGTTCTTGTGGTCGGAGATGATTAGATTATGGACTAGAATCTCCCGCCCTCGAGTGAAGAAAGGCTTCAGGCGTATCGAATGGTTATGCGTGCGTTCCCCGTTATCATTAACTCCGAGGGCTGTGGATACTTAAGTTTTGTCCTAACGTGAACAGGATTGTGGTTCCACGATTTATGGTGATTTCGACAATAGCGATTCCCAGGCTGTCAACGACTTTGCAAAGGTCCTACAGTCTCCTAGCTCGGCAGGGACGACCGCATCCTCCACAGATTATGAAACAGGGGGCTCTTCTATACCCCATAGCTTTGCCGCTTCGGAGATTGCCAAATCATCACAAACTACTTCCTCCCAACCAGAGAACCACCCCGAAGGAGACAAATGTTTCAAACCTGGCGCATGCAGCTCTGGCTTCCCAACCTCCTGGCTTGCAGCCATATCCTTCCAAATACCTGGCATTATGTGTAAACACTGGCGGAATTTACAAAACACTTGGAGAGATAGAAGTCTCGGCAGTCAGATCGGACGGACACCTGTTCAATCTTATGAAGAAGACTTACCACGATCTTCGAGGATTTCGTACGAAGTTTAACTTTCTCATCAAACCGGTGGAGATACAATTTGTTCTCGTAAGTCAAAACACTGGAGCTTCTGTTCCTGCTGATCGGTATAAGTTCAATCTGTGGAACATCCGTGAAGGTTTCATCTCAATTTGTGATAAGCCTAAATCCATTCCACCGACTAATACAAACGAGTATGAGTACACGCCTCGACCTTTGGTTCCACTGCCTCCGATGCCTTCCGAGGTTTTTCTTCATTACCTGGAGCATGAGGATAAGGACTTATGTCTCACGAAGAGCGTGTGGACACCTAGACTTCCCCTGAGGCTTCACAAGAGGATCATAGAGTGCGACATACCAACTTACGGGTGGGGAATCCACGTGATTGAAGGTCCGAACAGGAGCGCCGTCTTTTGGATTGTCATTACTGCGATATTTGGAAGCATCCTCGCCAGTATCCTGTGGTCTTCGCTCCGCAATGACATCCAAGGGGGTATTGGAATTGGAACTCTGATCATTGCTGTTCCTCCGGTTATTATGACGGCATTCTTATTTAGATTAAGCAGCCTATAGGGGTGTGTGATGACCACTGATGAGCCGGTAGTTTGGTAGGATAGACAGATCGTTTTGTGGCCTTGCACTTGTTATAACGTACACCACTAATCGCCAGATATTTTCGCCTCGTAAGGAATGCCGGTTAAAGCAACTTATGAAAACCAGAGGTTTCCGCTAGAGAGCGTCTTTTGCACCTCTTTTTCTACGCGCCTTATTCGTGAATCTGCCATGTGATATCTCAATATAACTGTGTCTAATATATAATTTCTTATATTTGAATTCTCTTACTTAAATAAAAAATTCCAGCTACTTTTCATTAGAACTAGAGAAGTAGTAGAGAAGTTAAAAAATAACATTAGTTTGGAATTTCCCGCCTTATAAAAAAGAGTAAATTTGAATATAAATTTATTCTTTTTAAGTCTTATTAACTTATAAATAATAAAACTTTAAGTTTTGGGGCACTCCTTATACTTTCCTTAATAATAATTTAAGTCACGTAAAAATTAGAGAATATTTATCATATAACATAGCACTTCTTATACATAAAAGATTTCATAAGTTAAGAGAATAGTAAGTAAGTTATAAAGGGGGCAGTTCTAAAAAAAAGGTAATCTCTCAGACGATATTTTTCAAATTCGCTTTCAACACAGTTAGTCAGCGTCGCCGCTCTACGGAGTACTCAGGCGCTACTCATCCCCGCCTCAACCTCCGCTCAGGTTGCTCAATCACGTTCCTGCTCTCCCTCCTGGTTACCAATCTTTGCATTCGATTCATTCCCGCTGAGAATTCGCGGAGGGCGCTCACACCGGCCTCAAACGAAAATCAGGCCCCAGGAATTCAACCTGGCATCAGCGCCACCCTGTGTTCCTCACGCATCCCTTGCTTACGGGTCACATAGGAATTATGAAGAACTGGGCCAGCAATAGGAAGCAGCACAGACCGTAAGACCCAGAATCATCTCATATCAACTTTCAATCTTGCTCTTTCTCACCCGTGATAACTAATTAGATACTAACAAAGCTACGGATAGCTAGATGTAAGCCAGCGCTAGGCACCCTTTGTGACGGTGCTCCAAACCTTCCCCCCTCGACGCTCGCCGCTTATTCACTCGAAACCTTTTAAGCCCGTCGCTCACCCACATTGCTGAAGCACAATTACAACAGCTTCTTGGAGTATTATATTATTTTGGCCATGATCAAACCTGAAGAAAGATTCTTCAGCGATGGTGGGAGTTACTTTGGCCCGGCAGAAAACCCCAATACCGAAGCTTTTCTGAACCTCTGGGATTGGGACCAACTGCGCATGGTCAAGCTCAAAGGGACCGCCAAGATCTTCCCACCTGATGAGGGCCACGAGATACAAATTTTTGCGCAATTCGCCGACTACCTGTCTCCGGAAGTTCGCGCAGTTACCCTTGACGATAATGGGCTCGTTACTGGAGTCTCTACAGATCCGGACGAGGATGAAACTATCTTTGTTCCATATTTTCCCTTTGCGACTATCCCATCACTCGCCGATTGCTGTACAGTTCAGTACTCCAGACTTCAAGAGCTTGATCGGTTAGGACCAGGTGTTGATCTCTCATCCTACGAAGATGAGTCCGGGAATCCTCAAACAGTTGCCTTCAAATTCAATTCCTGGTGGAAGCCTGTGAGAATGCAGATGGCCTGGGATGAACTACACCTTCTGAAAAGTCTACCTCCGCATCCCAATCTACTACGACTTGATCGCGTTGTTCTCGAAGATGTGGAGTCTCGTGTGATTGGATTTACAACAAAGTATATCCCAGGTGGAACTCTCGACACTCTAAAGGTGCCTTTTCGATTTGAGTGGCTACAACAACTCACCCAAGTTGTGGATTTTCTCAACCTGGAACTAGGAATTATGCATCAAGATATTGCACCTCGAAATCTGCTCATCGATCCAGATACACACAAGCTTGTCCTCTTCGACTTTAACTTCGCTGCACGCAGAAAGGATGGGTTGATAGACGGTCGGGATGACGTGTCTGGTGTTGTATTCACACTATACGAGCTCATCACAAACGAT
This sequence comes from Hyaloscypha sp. PMI_1271, assembly GCA_021399465.1. NCBI lineage: Eukaryota > Fungi > Ascomycota > Leotiomycetes > Helotiales > Hyaloscyphaceae > Hyaloscypha > Hyaloscypha sp. PMI_1271. Next base: position 83,773 of record JAJTUS010000114.1, read on the forward strand.
ACACACTTCACGAGTATCCCTCCGTGGGATCGAAATATCGACATGGTACAGAGCATTTCAGAGTGGCCCTGTAACCGTGAACTAGACTCTGATGTATCGGTATTCCGCAACTTTGTGAATGAATGGGCAGCGAAACGAAGATCCGATGGGGATATGGAACGATATCTCAATGCACCCAACCAGCTTATATGGCCGGACTTACCAACCCCGCTCGAGTACAATCTCCCTTACGAAGCAGGAAAAACCGTGGATGGAGAGCCTAATATGGTAACGGGCGTGCGGACACGACGTGCTGCAATGGAGCTGGGACAGTATTGCTTTCACTGGGAGAGGCTACCGCAGAGCAGGTTGTTGAAGAAGAAGGAGGGTGAAAATGCCAGGTGATAGCCGATGTATAAAGGACAGCTTTCAATTACACCAACCCAAGAGGTCCCCATGCGTATGATAGAGCTTGATAGCCTCCTGGTTCATCTCGTGAAACATGGAGCAGGTGGCAATGGACATCGTCAACTTCATTAGAAGTCGATTTGATCTCCGCAATCCTGATTTCAGTGTCTCCCAGTTGTTTGTAAAGCTTCAACGGCGGCATGTTTTGCCCGCTCGGGTAACGGAAGTGAGTAGTTATGGGATCTGACGATATGTCAAAAAAAAAAAAGATTGAGAGTCATTACCACTGCGAACAAAGCGTCAGTTATGTGTGGTGTCTGGTTGGAAAGCTCGAAGATGGGGTTTGCATGAAGTGGACCAGGATGAAGTTCAGCCGCCAAGAAAGAAGAGGAAATTAGGAGGGATTATGTAGTGCCCTTTCAGCCGCCCTCCAAGCTCACCCTCTGTCCAAATAAATCAGCCTTATCGTCACCTCACCCCTCACCCGTACCCTGCAAACGGCAACCACAGCTCTCTCCTTCCTCACCCCCCTCGGCGTCCCCCATTATCACTTCCCCATTATTACAAGAAACAACAAACAACAACATCGATATCGGGCGTACGGTCTCTGATCTCATCCCATTGTTTCCCCAGGTCGACTTTTCAGAAGTGGAGAAAGATGAAGTGTGGCCGAGGAAGGAAGGATTATATGCGTGTTCGTACGAATCTTTGCTTGAAAGAGGGAGAGTGGCGAGGAAATGGTTGAAAGCAAGACCTGAGCAGGCCATTGCTGTTGTGTCACACGATGGGTTCTTGAGAGTAGGGATCTGCGGGAGGAAGTTTGGGAATGCGGATTTTAGGGTCTTTGAGTTCGAGGAGGGAGATGGGCTGGGATTGGTAGAATGGGAGAGTACGGAGGAAAATGGAGGGGGGTTAGGGACGTGTCCGAAGGGCCAGTTTCGGTGGCTGCCCAACGATTTCAAGTATATGCCTGCGGCTTCGCGGCCGAGTGGTGCCGTCATGCAGGCTGGGTTGGCAGAGACGGAGAGGTTGTCCTCTTCTTCACAATGAAGACATTCAGCATTCGAAGGTTTGAGGTGGATCTATATACAAAATCAAGACTCTGAATTGTTTATCCCCCTCGCCCCCACATTCCCATCAACCTCAATCTCGCCTCTCTCATTGATCCTTTGCAGCCTCCTCGGCCGCCGCTCCACCATCAACAAACAACTCAACACAACAACCGCACTAAACACCAGCGTAATCCTCGTCTGCCGATTATACCCCTCCGCAAATGTCTTTCTCACAAAGAGCTGCTCTTCCTTACTCAGTTTCCCTAGCTCGGACAAACTTCCTGCAATCCCGACTATCTGCTCAACAGTAAGTTGTGCTGACAATGCGGACTTCACATAGCTGTTTAGCACCACAGTTGAGATGGCTAACCCGATGGTACCTCCAAGCACGCGAACTTGCGTCACGGCGCCCATCATGACCGGCATATCTTTCTTATCAACCACCAGCGGAATAAACGTCAACAGACTACTCAACACCAACCCAAACCCCAGGCCCATAAGGACTTCATACGCGTACTGGACTTTCTGTATTCCCGCTTCCACATCCGTGGAGATCGAGGAATCAAGCCCAACGCCAATGAGTTGAAGACAAGAACCGAGAAGGACGAGATAGAGGGGCGGGACGCGGAGCTTCTGGTTCGAGACGAGATAGCCTGACAGGCCGGAAGCGAAAGGTGTCATGAGGAGCAGTGGTAGGAGCGAGATACCGGCGCGGGTGGGTGTGCTGCCGTTGACGGCTTGGAAGCGCTGTGGGATGTTGACGACGAGGGAGGTGAAGGGGAAGCCTGCGAAGAAAGCGTTTCTACCACGCATCAGCAACCACCCCCTATCTCTCAAACATAAGGTCAAATTAAGGAAGGGGAGGGGGACGCACAACAACATCCCAGCCAGCACTCTACTTTTGAGTAACCTCATAGGAAAAATCGGTTCCTGTCTCCCGCCTCCCTTTCCCCGTTTCTCGACCCACACTTCCCAGCCCACGAACGCTCCCCACGCAACACCCGCAACTACAAGACTCCCAACAATAGCCGCATTGCCCCACGCATACCTAGTCCCCGCCTCCTCGAGCGCGAAAACAACAAGGACACTAGCGACTAACATCAAAAAGCAACCCCAGACATCGATCCTGCCAAAGTTTTCTCCCGTAAACCTACTCCTCAGCCGCTTAAAAATATTCGTCTCCGCCTTTGAGAAGTCAGAAGGCAAAAAGAAGATTAATACGGCAATGGCAGCAGCACCAGCCGGCGCGTTCAAAAGGAACACCCAGCGCCATGTCGTGTGGTCGTTTATCGCGCCGCCGAGGAGGGGGCCGAGGATAGAGGATACGGCCATGACGGAAGAGATGATGGCCATGTATTTCCCGAACTTCTTGGCGGGGACGACGGCTGTTACGACGACGCCGACCATGGAGTAGATCCCGCTGCCGCCTACGCCTTGGAATGCTCTCAGGATAATCCTGTAGTCAACATATTAGTTCGAAGCTTGGGGTTTGGTGGAGATGGGGGGAGGAAGGAGAAAGGAAGGGGACGGACAATTCTGTCATCCCCGTCGCTGCACCGCAGGCTATGCTGAAGACTGTGAAGACTAGCAGAGCGAGAAGGATCATAAATTTGATGCCGAAGATGTCACTGAATTTCGCATAGATTACCAAGAATCCTACAGCTCGTCAGCCCCCATTCTAGTCTTATTTTTTGACAGTGAAAGAGGCGACCATACCGGTATAAGTCAACAAATAACTAGTGACTACCCAATCCCTGTTCTCAAATCCTGAGAGGGCGTTCGTGATTGAGACGAGAGAGGTAGAGACGATTGTTGTTTCGAGTGTTGAGAGGAGGAGACTGAGGCAGAGGCCGAAAGTCAAGACGTAAAGACGCCATCCACTCATATGCGTCCTCTGGGGTGGTTCTTCTGCTGGCACCGGTTCTGTCTGATTTTCATGATCCACTGATGTCCCCTTGACATCGGACATGCCTTCCATCTCGATCGCTTCTGTTCTCATGATCTCATGATCTCTCTTAGATCCTGATCGAGAAAGTGGCGGCACAGCTTCTTCTCGTGGTTTCTTATCCGATTTTGAGGTCATGATGGCCGCCACGTCTCGTCTGTTCCGCAGATTCTTGGGCTGAATGAATGGGACCGGAAATGGACGAAATGGACATCCATTGAGAATGGAAAAGAGCTTCAGAACTCTCAACCAAGTCGATGTCGGACCTTGGAGGCGGAGTTGGCTGGACCCACCTGTGCTCAGGACAGTTTTGCGGCGCGGACACAGGGGTTGTAGCGGCAATGCTGGGGGTCAACAGGGGGAGCTTATCGGAAATACGGAATACGGAATACGAGGGGAGAAAGCTGTCCAGATCTCCGCCCTTTTCTCGCCGACCAAATCCGCTGGAGAAGATCCAGAGATATCAAAGAGCGGCGAAGAAAGCGGTAAATATAGTAGTAGCAAGTCAGGGTAAACACATGTTCAGGGGAATATATGTTCTAAAATTTCAATATTCACGCCATGCTTTTCTCCTGAAATCTTTTTTCCTTTTTACCTCCCCGGTTCCGCAGATATGCAGCAACGCAACCAAGTATGACCATAAAGAACAATCCCTTCTGCAGCAGCGAGAAGCCTTCCTTAGCAACGACATCGCTAACCGGCCCCCCGATCGTCGGGATCTTCGCGGGCGCGCTCGTGTCAGCGATCGGGACCTCAGCCGCGTCGCTCTGACCAGGTCGATACTCCGCCGTGCCGTGTAAATCATCTGTCGTGCAGCAGATGATCAGCGAGACCAACAAAGAGAAAGGCAGGGCGAGGCGAGGCTAAGGTGATTTGCATGCGTCCTGAAGCAGAGAAAAAAGGAAAGTACTTTATAGTTCCACGTGGATACCTTCTTCTGGTACGGGAAGCTCGCCGCTCTTTGTGATCTTGACGGCGACCTTGGGCTTGTCGCCAGTCTTCTGCACGTCCTCGATCTTCGACACGATTTCGTAGCCCTCGAGGACTTCGCCGAACACGACGTGCTTGCCATCAAGATGACTGTAGACAGTTAGCATCTGCCTGCAACTGAAATGGGGAAATGGACATGCCCTGGAGTGGAGGTGGTGATGAAGAATTGCGAGCCGTTGGTGTCCTTTCCTGCGTTGGCCATGGAGAGAAGACCCTTTTTGGAGTGCTTGAGCTTGAAGTTTTCGTCTGGAAACTTGTCGCCGTAGACTACCACCAATTAGCACCTCGTACAATCTCTCCCTCTGTTCGATGTATACGTACTCGACTTGCCGCCCGTGCCATCGCCCTTGGTGAAGTCTCCACCCTGGATCATGAATCCCTTAATGACACGGTGGAAGGTAGACCCCTCATATCCAAAGTCCTTCTCGCCAGTCGCCAATGCTCTGAAGTTCTCAGTTGTCTTAGGCACAGTCTTGCCATACAGGCCCATCACGATGCGGCCCATGGGCTCGTCGCCATGGCTGATGTCGAAGTAGACCTTGTGGGTGATCTTGGGGCCCTTGACGGCCTGCGCGGTTTGGGCGAAGAAGGCGAAAGTGACGGCGAGAATCAGTAGTACGGAGACTACGAAGCGTTGGAGAGTGAACATTCTGGTGGTCAATTGGGGTGGAAATGGGGTTGTTGATGCGGTGCTGCAGAGAATTGGAGGTTTGTAGCACCTTGGAGAGAAGAGGGGGACGGACTGGAGAGCTCGAGTTTCGGATAGGTGTCGATTACCTTACAATCCCGGGTCCCCTAAAGTTAGCTGCTGAGTCACGTGAAGCTTGGTCTGTGCTGAATCTCGACAACCTCAAGAATTTCGGGCTCGACAACAGCGCGCGATTCAAGCGTTAGCAAGCTTCACTCCGGCACAATGGTATGCCAATTGCGCCCTAGACCCCGCCGAAGCTATACTAAAATGCCCAGGTCTTCATTCTAGGAAATAACTTCCTCGAAAACCGGCTGTTAAAGGTACCTTTCCCTCCCCTTCCAAAAAACAGCCTCCCCTCACACCTCCAGCACTGCCTCGAAACTTTCTATGGCATCGGCACAAAGCACAGCACCCGCATCCTCGCAAAGTTCTCCGTCTTCCCCGGCGCAAGAGTTGGCCAACTCCCCACAAAAACAATAAACGACATCACCGCCGAGCTCTCCACCATGACCATCGAGACGGACCTGCGGCGCAAGATGAGGGATAATATACAGCGGTTGCGTGATATGGGGAGTTACCGGGGGAGACGGCATGCGATGGGGCTGCCGGTGAGGGGCCAGAGGACAAGGAGTCAGGTATGTGTTGATATGAGGTGGGAGTGGGAGATAGAGTGGTGCTAATCATGTGCTAGATCTTGACGGCGCGGAAACTGAATAGAATTGATCGAGCGAATTAGAGGATGCGTGGGAGAGATGTATAAAACGGTTGCATTGTTGGCGTAAGGGCATGTGGGGAATTGTAGGAGTATCTTGGATGATGAATACAGACTTCTTCTCCCAAAGGCCAATGGCCATGGAATGCTAGCATTTCGGATTCCGGTGAAAACACCCAAAGCCAAGTTGGACAAGCGGACTCACCAGTGGAGTGTTGGGACCCCGTACAGCAAGTCCAGCCATGCCGACTGTCCACGTAAAATATTGGAAAGTCTCATCTCAAATGTCTGAATTGTGTCCAGTTGCTAAACAAATCCTTCCACCGGGGCCTTGCAACTACCTACTACGATAGCTTATCCGTTTTCCTTTAGCCTTCAATTATGAACTGGTCATTGCAGAGCCGTGATGCTCAGAGTATCCTGCGCGCCAGATTCCTCCTGACCTTACCATTTTTGCCTCTGACCTTTTCACGCTTTTTCAATTCTTCTTCTGTACCCCACCATTGACCTTGCTCATCGTTCTCTTCACACAAAAGTATGCTTTCGGGAAGATCTCGACTTGGCCTTTACCAATAGAATTAGCATGTCACTGCTAGAAAGGAAGAGCGGCTTGCAGCGTACTTGCCTTGGACTCGGGCTGCGGCGACGAGAACTACCTCCGTACTCCCCTTCCCACTTTCTGCTCGTCTTAAATTCACCCAAGTCGCTCTCGATTACTCTGTATCTAGTTTTGATATTCTTGTCACCTCGATCGAAACCCTTCCAGTATCTACCTTGGGTTCTGTCCTCTCGCCGACTGTCGAAGCTGTCACCAAGCGGGTCCGAAAAGCTGATGAAGTCACCTGGCTTCTCACTGCGAATAAAATCATTAGTTACTCCTTTCACAGATGCAATGAGTGTTGTTGCTTACCTTCTGCCTCTGTGAGATGACTCTGGAGACCGACGGCTCCTATCTTCCTCGCGAGCCTTCCTGTCATTTCGATGCAAGTCCAACTCACTCTTCATACTATCATAGACAGGACGTCTCTCCGGAGAGAAAACGGGTCTGTAGCTATCTTGCAAAGGTCGGCCCCATTCGTCCACAGAGAGTCGTAGATGACCACGGCCACGTTGTCTTTCAGGCGAGAGTCGAGTGCGTTCCATGGCGAGGTCGATGGGGAAGTCTGCGCAATCAACATTTCGAGATCTAATATCAAGAAGTCATTAGAGGGTCCCCTTTTTGCGTGCTTCAATACCTACCTCTTTCTTCTAGTCTTTGCTGGGATATACCCCATTGATTCCATGGTTTCATCCTCGTCTTGGCGCTTGCGCTTGCTACCATAGTCGTTCCGGTCTTCTACAATCGATCTCTCGTGGCCCATTTCGAAATCCATCCTGCCGTCGTTTTGATTCTTCTTGCCGTCATGCTTCGCAAGTACTTCGTTAAACCTCTGCTCGAATTCCTCTCGCTGCTTGATCTCTTTCTTGCCTGCAGTTATTTGCTTCTTCGGCCATCGAGGGATCAGACTGCCATCGTCGTCATGGGAGATAGCCCCGTCTCTAGATCTCATTTCCTTGGCCTGATGCAAAGGGTTAGTCTCGAGTTGCATGAATCGGACATTCGCCCATACCTCATTCTCAGCCATCACTGATCTGTCGCGCTCCATATGTCCCTTAGCTTCTTCTTCCTTCCGCTCACCTCTTGATTGTTTCTTGGCCTTCCTTTCATCCTTCAAAATTTTCACCCACCGGGGAATCGGATTGCCATGGTCGTCGTAGAAGGTCTCCTTCTTCCATTCTCTGAGATGCTGCTTCTGTCCTTTTTCTTCTTGCTGTGCCAATCTCTGACTCTTGGTCTCGCTGGACCTATGTCTTCTCGGTGCTGCCCCGAAGCCGCTCATATCAGCGTCGTCGTTGCTGCCTTCAGAATAGAACTTGCCCGCTTCGGCCAGGACCCTCTTTTGATTATGCTCGAGCTGTTCCTTCGCAAATTGCTCGTCAAGGAAGTTGGAGCTGTACTTCTCACCGGCCACATCTGCCGTAGCTTCATCTCTTGACCACTCATGCTCAATTCCCATTTCCGAGACATTACTCGTATCAGCATCGTAGTTACCACCTTCATGATCCATATTGCTGCTATCAGCTGGAACCTTCCTACCCTCGTGCTTAGCCAACATCCGTTCAAACCGGTCTTGAAAACGGGTGTCCTCGTCGTTCTTCCTCGCCAGTTCTGCCATCGCTTGATTATGCTCCTCAATCGAAAGACGCTTGATATAACTGTCGCCACCCAGTTCATTCAGAGCACGCCCACCATACTTGCTCAAGAATTTGGCGGCTTCAGCATTGCTCTTGCTTGGAGTTGGCTGCCGAAGGCGGATCTGCGGTTCTGAAGTCGCCGGCTTTGGAACCTTTGGACCCGGGTCGGTGTTGATTCTCCTGATGCTCCAGCTTGTGGTTATTCCTTGTCTCCGGATGCCTCGCCTTTCGACCCAGCCTTGCTCTGCAAGACGTTCAGTGCGTTGCTTCGTTCCAGGATGGAGTTGGCGACCTGTGAGCCGGTCGGGACTTGCTGAAGATTCTCGAGCCGCACTTTGGGAGCCGTGTGCTCTGTTCTGCTCGGCGTCGCTTTCGAATCGCAACAGAGCTTCACGTCGATCTGCACTGACTCCTACCCATTTGCGGTGGTTGGCTTTTTAACATCAGTAGATGTGCGTATAGTGATGAGAAACCTTAATTACCATCTCCTTCTGCGGGTGTCATGGTTGCGTCGTTGGTGCCTTCCTGCTTGTGGTTGATGTTTGAAAGATGGAAAGCTCGTGCGAGAAGAATTGTGAATCCCTTGTGTTCCTTTGCCCTCTTTAGTGCCGGTGTAAACAAACCCGAGTTTCCGCTCGTGGTTTCTGCGATTCTTTACTTTTTGTTTTCAAAGTCACCTCACATTTGCTTCAAGAGAGTCTGAAATCTTTCATGTAAAAGAAGGCCACGTTGTATTGGAGAGTATTACAGAAGCATCCAACAACAATGCCCATTTCTCGAAGTATCTGCTTTGGGTTCGGGCAGCTCAAGAAGCAGCTGGGAGAGGAGAGTCGACCGCAGCAAGTAGGATCACACTCTTGCTCCCTGCATCATCCGCAATCTGCTCAAACAACGACGTTATCCCAAAGACCAACGCCTTACTGACCATGATTACCTCCCATCCCAAGCAGACCCAACTTGGCGGCAACATCATCAACCTCAGCATCTTCTCTCTTCGCCAAGGCCTGCGCAACCACCTTTCTCCTACGCTCCCGAGACGCCTTGTCCTTGATCTCTCCCTTCCTATCAAGTCTCTCCTGAAACTCTCCCCGTGGCTCATCCTCCAACGCCTTCAACTCGAGATCAAGCTCCATTCCCAGTCGAATATTTCTCTCTTCTAGTCGCTGCTTACGCTTCTGCCTATCGATCTCAGCCCGCTGTTTACGCTGCTCCCTCTCGCTCCCAACATGGACAATCAACTCCCTCGCGCCCTCAACTTCAACGTGGACCTTAGCAACCAGCTCTTCAGCCGCAGCAAGTAAAGCCATCTCCTTCCTCTCTGCTTTTGTCGGTCTCTGCTTTCTCTTGGGTTTGCTCTCTGCTTCGGCTTCCTGCATCTGCGGCGGAGGAAGGAGAAGTTTCAAGTCTTGCATACCCTGCATTATCTGCACCTCATCGTCCCTCAACTCTCTCTTGCCCTCGGTGACAGACCAGACCCAGACTCCAGTTCCTGTCCTGCTCTCAATGTGTGCACGCAGCGGCGGCTTTGAGGGTGGCTTCGGCTTCGGCTCCTTGGTTTTCTTCTTAATGCCGGATGTGGAGGACATCTTGCCAGAGTTGGAGGGTTCTCTTCTGGAGTTGGAAGACCTTTTGAAGCTGTAGGTGTCAGACTTCTTGCCGTTGCTGCGCTTCGTCTTTCTAAGTCTTCCGTGTGGGAGTCCAGCCTCCTTCTTGAGGATATTGGCTTCATTCCAGAGTTGATTGGCATCATTTCTAGCAGCTTGGTAGCGTATGGCGGCTTCTGGATCTTTCTTCGCTTCCTTTCGAAAGATGTTGCGTTTCGACACGGCTTCTTTGGCTTTCTTTACGGCCTCTTCAGCGCGCGTTCGGAGATCTTGGGTCGCAGCGAAGGTGAGGTCGTCGCGAGTCGGAGTGCTGGCGGATGGGGAGTCGAGCTCCATTGCTTCGTTGAATAATCAGTAATCATGTAGGATTTGTTGTAATGATAAGACTTACCAGAATGTGGCGCCATGTTGCCCGTTGAAGTCCGTGGCTTCATAGCATGTGTTGAAAGAATTCGAATGGTGGAAGGCGCGACGGTGTGAATAAATAGACAGCCTTCTTGCAAGGCTGACTGGCTGGTGCGAGGCTGTAGACTAGTGCGAGCTCTGCTGGGTCTTAAGGAATGAAATTGGGCCGTGCTCTTCCGGCATCCGAATCTATCTTCTTATCTTCTTATGCAGATGTCCCCGTCCATACCTTCGGACCTCCCTTTCGTGTGCCTCATCCTTGGGGAACTTTGCTGGAGTGACCTCAAACTTCATCAATTCGTCCAAGTACTCTCCCACTGTTCTCAGAAACGGTGTAAGTCTGATGGCTCTTTGCTTATCGTGCCACCAGTCTGACATCTTAATGCATGCCTCCTCTTCCATTATGGTGTAGCAGAACCAGGTTTGCAAGGCTACCCAAGGTTTCAGTCCTGGCCATGTAAGTGCCCCGGCTGCAGTGGTGTTGCTTTGTTCAGCCAGATGCTGCAGCAATCTTTGCCAGTACCGGGTGAGAAACCCAATTAGCTCAAATGTCCGAATGCTTCCAGAACATTTAAAGGCAAAATCAACTTACGCAATCTTATCATTCTACAGAAGCTTCACTACCTTCCGTTTATTAGTCACGAACGGAAGATAAATAATCTCATTATTCGGATCATCCAGTTTTCTACTCAGCTTGTCCTCTAGAACACCCTTGAAAATCGTAGCGCCAGATTGACCAATCGCTCGTATTGGCAAACGGGGGGAACACAGCGAAATATATATTAATTATGCTCCCACAAACAAAGATAATGTCCTCCTCTTTGGTCGATTTGCTTCCAAGTTTCCTACTTCGCAGTAAAGTACAATGTGATTTCCAACTTCAATACGATGAGCTTCATCTTTCCATACGGCTGCGCCCCCATTATAAGGTTGAATACAAAAAACACACTGAGGGTTTTCGATTTGGTAAGGATTCGTTGCATTTGCTTCGATCATTGAAGGACCATAGAGTTTTGCTCGCGAGCAAGCATATTCACTTCGGTGCCTCGAGCTGAGCCCACTTCACCCATACACAGCATTTTTCACCACACCTTCGGGTGTCCGAGCATTCGCGCCAATACGGTACTGCACACGTCGAAACTATTTCCCTTTACCATCGCTTTCATGAACGACAGACACCTTAAGCATTGTCGGCCGCTCTCGCCCGACAAACCTGCTCCAGAAATCAAGCTCAAACTCTCTTTATCGACGCCAGAAAGAACTGACACAAGCCCAAAGCCCTTAGCTATTGGCGTGGTATAAAGCACAGTGGATGTGATAAGCATCGCTAGGGCCAACAGTGGCTGTACTGCCAGTAGCAGATACAACGGCCAGGTGACTTTGAGGGTAGCTGTTGTTGCAGTGATGGTTTTGTCACTGGGAGGATATAGAAGTTCATTGGTCACCCTAGCACCCCAATACGCCATCACATTGAACCTCTGTTCAGCAATGCGAGCCCAGTTGCCGCCACCTATTCCCGCCGTGAATGCGGGAATGAGCCATGCAGATAGTAAGTCTTCGCTGTTGATGGTGAAAGTAGTCAGCAGGGGGGTTGACCAAACCGGTAGAGCCCCGAACCAAAATGGGCGTACATTGCGATCCGTCAAGATAAACTGATCTGTGAGCTCCCCGGTACACATCCCACCCAGCAAATTGATTGCCGTTCGGTTGACCTGCCATGTCCCGGAACATCTCTCTCGTCGGATGTTGAACATCATAGCAGTGGATTGGAAGGAAACGAAATCCGGCGATGTTATATTAGAATTGTAATCAATCCAAGAGCGGGGTCCAGTAAAAAGGCCCGCAAGGCAGTAGAGCCCATCATGTAGTGTTGCGTTGCCTTCTAGGTACTCCTGTGAAAACTCATCGCCTGAAAGGGTTGAGTACAGATATCCGGGACCGCTGATCGTGTCCTCCCAGAATTCTGTATTTTTCTTGAGTTCGTCGAAGGTGGTATTATACCGGGTTCCTGTGGCATTTACAGTTGCCTCGAGGGTCCAAAAATCATTGCCTTGCAACTTCTCTTGTATCTTGGCGGTATATTCTGATGTTGGCATGTCAAGCATAGCAGTTGATTGGCTATCAAGAAGTAACGTATTGTAGCCATAAGCAGTCGGCGTGTCTGGAAGTGGGATGGAAAGATTGGAAGTTGCAGAGGCGAAAGGGGCATATGAAGTGATCATGCTAGATATTTGAAGTGTCAGCCTCGTTTTGGATTGTTGGGATTGAGACGGGGATTCCAGCAGACCGTACCCATTTACCATTAAGAGACGTTTGAAACAGAAAATGAGGGTACAAGAAGGCTACCTACTAGTAAATTGAGTTATTGAAGGCACCAAAGTCACCAAGGGGAGGTACAGAGACGCCGTAAGACGAACTGTAAGCCAGCCAAGGGGAGCTGATCAGTACGCTGCTGACCCCGCCAGTGAACCTCTTATATCACACTCAACGCCAGCGGAAGCAATGTGAATAATGCAATTATTATCCGCCAGCCGAGGCCAGTATGGGAGAGAAATATCCCGTTTCTCGGAATAGCATCATATTTCTGCAAGCTCAAACTACCCCACCGTGATTCAAGTATCAGGAAAGCAGCTGAAGCTATCTTCCTCGTTAACAACTGCATGATACTCAATAGAAATCTAATAACAATTATCTGGCCATTGAAACCTAACCGCCAGGAAATCGCTCGGTTGCGCTGAAGAACAACTACTGCAATACCCAAGCAAGCAAAAGACATTGCTATAGCGGCAAGATCGGGGTTTTCCCACATTGGTTTGTTTCTGGGAATTCCAATGGATGTGACCGTCGTTGTCTCTTCTGCTGAAGCAGGGTCGTGCCCAGGCTCAACTAGCCGCATGGGCACACTGACAGGCGCGTCCTTCTTTGAGGAGCTCGCTGAGGGAGCCATTGAGTATGCGAGACTTTCTCTAACGAGGCTGGTTTATTTCTTTTTGGAAGGACGACAAATTTCTACCAGAAAAAGAGGCTCGAAGAGGGGCTGCGGCCTCTGAGAAGGAAAGCAGCCAGAGCCTGGTAAGACTCGGCTGGAAAATGCTGTCCGAATCTAGTAATCGTGGGGGCGATGAGGCTGACGAAGAAAACCAGTCGGATGAAGCCTCTATGGAGGGGTAATTCAGAAGGATCAGGGTTTGCAAATGCAGTCATTACGAGTCTTCCAAGGGTAGACACACAACATCTAAACCTCTGACACAATGACCTTTCCAGGAGTAGAGCCATGCATGCCTTGACTTCGTACGGAAGGGGGTTGTGAGAAATCACCGCCACCCCCCTCCCCCCCCCCCCGCAAGGCGGTGAGCTTACCCTAAAATCGAACAGGCTCTCTTGGCGACTGTTCATTTCCTCTTTTGGGTAATAAAAAGTAAATAGTACACGTATTATTGCAGAGCTCCTATAGGCTACGTACGATTAGCCCCACTTTGGGGCCCTCGGACTGGGCAATGAGATTGACACGCTCCAGAAACGTTTTCTGCCTTGCCGCGCCACCGCCAGCACACCCCTCAAATGTCAGCGAAATCGGCCAAACGTGGACTCACCTGATGACAACGCCGTGCCAGAACCTCGTTCTTCGACGACACGACCACTTTCCACTTTCTTCGCTGTCAACCTTCTTGTGACAGCATATGGTTTTGATTTTGACGCCTGGCTCTCGGCGTCGTGTATCGCGCACATTTCACACATATGCACTTCTTATCAGTCGCGTTTTAATTATGCGTCTTTTGCAAGTTGACGAGAACGGCGAGTTCAGCCTGACCAAGGTTTACGTCAATGATACCCCCCCCTATGCAATACTTTCCCATACTTGGGGAGATGATGAAGAAGAAGTCACCTTTAAAGATCTAAAGAAAGGCTCTGGAAAGAAAAAATCTGGGTATAAGAAGATTCAGTTCTGTGGAGCTCAAGCCAGTCGCGATGGCCTGCAATACTTCTGGGTGGATACCTGCTGCATTAATAAATCAGACCTTACTGAGCTTTCCGAAGCTATTAACTCAATGTATCGCTGGTATAAAAAAGCGGCCAAATGTTATGTATATCTGTCAGATGTTTCAGTAATTGGCCTTGATCCCATCGACGAGTCCTTACAGTTGTGGGAACCGGCTTTTCGGAACAGTCGATGGTTTACCCGCGGCTGGACGCTTCAAGAACTTATTGCTCCGCCATCTGTTGAGTTCTTCTGCTCACACGGTAGACGACTTGGGGATAAGAAAGGGTTAGAGCAACAACTTGTTGAGATAACAGGGATTCCAGCTTTGGCTCTTCGAGGGACTCCCCTGTCTGAATTCCCAGTCAATGAACGAATGTCCTGGGCAGAATCTCGTACGACTCACCGTGCAGAAGATAAGGCTTACTCTTTGTTGGGCATTTTCGGCATCTACATGTCGCCCCGCTATGGCCAAGGTTGGGGAAATGAATCTATTCGGATGCTCAAAAAAATCGAAGAACGTCCCAGTCCTACGCCGAGTGGTAAGCATATAACTTCATTTCATTAATCACTCGAAGGGAGCTAGAGCTAGCCAGATCAAGCATCTCGTCGTGAAGTTAAATTAACACTCTAAAGATATCGTCGGAAGTCTCGACTTCCGCGGCATATTAGTGCGCGACCAGAGTATCGAAAAAGCCTATGAAGGCACGTTTGAATGGTTCCTCACCGACAAGCGAACAGGGCAGCAAGGAAGTGAATATCCTATGTTTAGTGAATGGCTCCGTGGTCCAGAGTCGCTCTTCTGGCTCAGTGGTAAAGCCAGGCTCGGCAAAAATACCTGAGGTATCGATAAGGTATCGATAGTTACTGGTATTAATAAGGTATTAGTAAGTATCGATATGTATCGATTCCTTATTAATTCCTATACCGCTTTCTACCCCGCACCCTCTAATTTTTCACTCTCCCTATTCTCACATCTTTTATCATAATTCTATTTGGATCTTACGCTCAAAATATCTTCTTCGTATGAGCTAGACTCTTCCTCTCTAGCTTCTACTTTAGTAGATCTAGAACTAGAAGCTCCCTATAGCCGAAAATTGAGGGCCCTGGTCTAGAAGTATACACGTGATCCTACTAAGGAGGAGAACTAAGCCCACTTCTATTATATCTACTATAATAAGGAAACGAGAAAGCTATATTATACTACTCTTTCAGAGAATATGAAGAAGTATATATAAGGCTATTACAAGATCCCTATTGAGATAGCTATTAGTAAGAACTAAGCGATAATTAATTTGTAATTAAGGTAATATTACTACTAAGCTACTAGAACGAGCAAGTAAGAGGAGCTTAATACTAAGATCCTGGAAGCTTACCTTAATATCTCGGTTATTATCGAAGCTCTAATTACTCTTATTATCGTACAGAATCTGTCCTATACTCTCGTTAAATAGCTAGAGTTCTATACCCTTTACTAAGTACTTAATCGAGCTATTAAAGGTAAGATTACAACTTCGTATTCAGGAATTACTAGCTTAGTCAAAGCCGCTTAGGAAAGGTACTAGGATACCGTATAACAAGTAGTCTAGGCTATACTCTCACTTATTCATATCTCTCTAGATATCTAGACCTTACTAAATCGATTACTTTTACTCGTAATCTGTGGCTATTTTACTATATATAATAGAAAGTAATAAAAGGCCCTTCTCGCTTTAAAGCAGGTCCCTAGCTATAGCTTAGAAGCTCAAATATCAATCCTTTAGCTAGTTCTTTAAGATTATAGTATTACTCATAAGCTTAGAGCTATCGTATATAATAATACCTCGATAAATAATATCCTTTGTCGATTAGTTTAAAAGGAGCTAAAGGATAAGCTAAGCTTGAACTAGGAGGTAGATTACTAGTATATTCGCTATCTAGGCTATATCATTAATCTAGTTATATAAGCCTTCTTATTTACGAATTAGGTTAGCTTAGAGAGCCTTAATTCATACGATGAGTAGGAGCGGTATACTAGAGTCTTTAATATAATAGAGGAAATAAGGGCTTAGTTCAGGCTAATAGGACCCCTTAGCTAAGTATATAATATTGTGGTTCATATTCGTAAGTTAGCTAGAAGAACAAAGGAGTTTTGTATACTTATGAATAGGCTAATTCTAATAGATAATTGTACGAGGTAGAATAGCTAGTATGAGATACTTCGAGTATTACTTAAATTAAGGCCGGTAGTAGAGAGGTATTATCAAAACTATGAGGAGGAGCTTAAGGAGGATATCTTAACTCCTAAAGATTAGAAAAAGCTTTATACGATTAAGGACTTCCTTAGACCCTTTAAACGAGCTACTCTTATAGCTAAGGGCTCAACTTCCCTCGATTCTACCCTCTTTATAATAGATATCTTAATTAAATACCTTTAATAAGAGAATATAAGTTATCCTTTCCCTTTATATAATCTCATATAACTATACTAATTCTAATAGGCTAAATATTAGAGGAGTAAGGATCTAGAGGAGAGAGACTTCCTTTATTAAATTGAGGTAATATATAAGGTTCTAGATAATTACTATATGAGAACCGATATGTCTCTAGTTTACGCTACTATATTGATCTTAAATCCTCGTAATTATACGAGGTATATTAAGATATACTAGCTAAAGAAATAGTTAAAGCTAGTCCTAGCTAAGGTTAAAAAGCTCTAGGAGAAGTATAGGGAAAGGCCTATTATTATACCTATATTACTAGCCTTTCGGTAAAAAGGCTCGTCTTAGGAGATACTAGAACTAGATACGTATAATTGTATTGTCTTATCTCTTAGAGTAGAAGCTCGGCTAGTAAGTTAAGACGAGTTTAAGGACTATAACTCACTAGAATCGTTTAATCCTAGTAAAAAGGGGGCCCTTATATAGTAGTATTAGGATATACAGAGACTATACTAGCTAAGGCTCTCTCTTATAGCTATTGATATCCTCTCTATTCCACTGATAAGTGATAAGCTAGAGAGAGTATTCTCAGGAGGACGTCGTATAGTAAGCTAGGATAGGGCATAAATAGAGGCAGAGATAATTGAGATACGAGAGTGCTTAAAGTACTAGAAAAGGAGTAGGATTCTGAATACTTTCCTTGAGGCTATAGGAGAAATCTGAGAAAGAAGGGAGATTCTATACTTTTCATATAATACTTTAGAGCTAGATTAGAATCTCTTCTCTTAGTTTTTAGGTACTATATAAAAGAAATTATAATTATAAGTAAAATCAAAAGAGGGCAAATATTAAGAGCTTAATATAGTCTATTGAATATTATATAAAAGCTAGGTAATTATATAATATAAAGAGAGTAAGTAGCCTTATCTACCTATGTAAATAGGTGGCTAAGGATTCGCTAGCTAGGGTAAAGTCTAGGCTTTGAAACCCGTCTACTTCGTGTAGTTTTAGGAGATTTAGGCTTTTCTCTAGAACCTCCCTCTCTATTATCATTAATATCTTATATACTATATTAGGTCATATGACCACGACGAATATAGTTACTATATACCCTATACTATTCTCTATCAGGAACCCTCAAATACTCCTCAAATATACCTTAATTATTCTCACAAGCGGTACAAGGAGTATGAGTATTAGCTTAGCTACTATATTAGTTAGTATAGATCATATGAACTCAGAAGAAGTAACTTATACTCGTTAGGTCAAGATTATATTAATAACCTCAGGGAGAAGTGGGGTATTAAAGGTACTAGGTATATAGGGACCCTTAATCTCAATATCTGAGGGTACTAGATCATTGATATCAAAGGTACGCCTCTATTGAGGGCTACTATTAATAACTGAGGGCTAGAGCTCATTTCCTACCACACGAAGGAAGTAATAAACCTTATTAGGGTCATTATCATCTACACGAGTCCAGATAACGAGATTCTGTTGAACTTGAGCTACTATTATGTGTGTATGAAGTGGTGTGTATGAAGCATTGTATGTGAGGTGTATGTGAGGAGAGAGTGTATGTGTGTGTGTGAGGAAGTTAGAGGGAAGGCTAGGAGCTAAGAGCTTATTTTATAGATATCTAGGGCTAAAAATGACTCAAATGGGAGCTTGAATGATTCAGATTAAGCTATGAATTAAGCTATGAATCAAGCTATGAATCATGCGATTGTTTAGTATAGTTCAGATGATGCGGGTAAAATGATTAGCTAGAGCCTTAGAAATAGGGCTATAAGCTGTGAATCATATATTTATTTACTATAGTTCAGATAATGGAATTAAAATAATTAGCTAGGGCATTAGAATTAGTTATATTAAGCTATGAATCATATGATCATTTGGTATATCAGATAGTGGGGTCAAAATAGCTATAGCCTTAGGCAAATACTAACTAAGTATCGATAGAACTATCGATACTATCGATACCTTACGATTCTGGCATCGATTCCTATCGATACCGGAAATTAGGGAATTTTTGCCGAGCCTGGGTAAAGCTGGATCCGGAAAATCAACGCTCATGAAACTTATCTTTCACCACCCGCAACTCCTCGAGCATCTGGATCATTGGGCTTCGTCCGCTCATTGTATAAAGGCAGGCTTCTTTTTCTTCGATCAAGGATCTTTTCCACTTCAAAGGTCTCGGGAAGGCCTGCTTAGAAGCCTGATGTATCAAATCCTTAATGGGAGAATTGAGCTTGCCAGTGAAGTCTTTTCTCAACGGTGGATGAACTACAAGTCCCAAAGAGCCTCTGGGGAGATTGATTGGACCTGGAACGAACTCAAACAAGGATTTGAGAGTCTTTTGACGCTCTTTGATAAAGACTTACGGCTTTTCTTGTGCATCGATGGGTTGGACGAGTACAAGAGGTTCTCAGAGTCAGATAAAGACGATGATCCCTTTATCGACGAGGACGAATATCCCATGACCCAGCGCCGAGCAGATGATTACCAGGAGATATTAGAATTATTGCTTTATGCTGCCAGACAATCAGGCGTCAAAATTTGTGTCTCCAGCAGACCGCTCAAGATATTCGAAGACGCTTTTCTGCGTTTGAAACGTTTCCACTCCACCGAGTTACACAAAATATCAGCCAGGGACATTACTCTGTTTGTTGGAAACGCCCTAGGAGCAAATGGTAGCCTTCGGCAGATGCAATATGGTAGTACAAATCTCCATTCGGTCCTTGTGAAAGAGATTGTAGAGATGGCAGCTGGAGTCTTCTTATGGGTTCGATTGGTGGTCAATAAAGTTCTAACCGGGGTCCGACATGGAGATCGTCCGCCAAAAATTATGGTTCAGCTAAAGTCCTTGCCTCCCGAGTTATGTGGTGAGAATGGACTATTCATGCGGATGCTTCAAGAAATCTCTACCAATGATCGGCAGCAAGCAGCAGAGATATTCAAACTTGCCCAGTGCGCTCGGCTTCCCTTAACACCATTGCTCCTTCATTTTGCCGATGGGGATGCCTCTGTAGCCATTGACTCGTGGACAGTGTGGACTGGCAAAACCATGGCTGCAGAGGATATTGAGCTTCAGCGGGATCTAGCCGCTAGGAGGCTGGCAAGCATATGTGTCGGCATCTTGGAAATAGCCAATTCACCTTCTAGTTCACAACCGGTACACCGAGGTTCTTCAGGCGAACGGCTGTCACCGACAATTCGATTCATACACAAAACTGCAAAGGACTGGCTTGCCAAACCATCGGTTTGGACGCACTTATTTCCAGACCAGTGTAGACAACATTCACAACTCGATGTCAATACCAGGCTTTTCATCATGTATTTGGGTTTCATCAAAGCAGCTAGAGGAACCCCCGGCGAAATTGATATAGTAGATGCCATCCTCGAGGCAATATATTTCGCCAACAGGGCTGAGAAATCGACAGGAGTTGCGCTGGTTGGTCTGCTTGACGGACTGGATAGGTCAATGACTGTCATCTGGAAAATTGACCCGCACTACCAAGGAATCTGCGCCAACACCATGAATGGTAGCCGTTCATGGCATTGGCTAATAGGAGAAAAGCTAGCACGCAGTCTATCAGATTTGTCTTGGCAAGATGACTTCATGTCCATCGCAGTCCAAAGTCAACTTTCACTCTATCTCGAGACTAAGTTGAGTACTGGAGCATATAAGCTAGAAGACAAAAAGGGTAGACCTCTACTCTTCTATGCAGCGTTTCCCTGTGAAGGACAAAGTCAGGCTAATCCAGCTACGACTGAACTCCTTCTCAAATACGGCGCGAATCCTAATGAAGTCTTCAACGGAAGAAGCTCCTGGCAGTTGCATTTGCAATGGGCGTACAATTCAAAAGTTATCGAAAGAGATTTTGTGTGGTCAAAGTCTCCGGATGGCATAAGGTGGGCAGAGAACACGAAACTTCTTGTCCAGTATGGCGCAAATCCCAATGTTTGGCTTTGGATTCGGGTTTCAAAGGGAAGAACAACTTACTCGCCACTGTTCGTTGTAATCGATATTCTGAGGGGAAACCCCAAGGTG
The DNA here is from genome assembly GCA_021399465.1 of Hyaloscypha sp. PMI_1271. Classification (NCBI taxonomy): domain Eukaryota; kingdom Fungi; phylum Ascomycota; class Leotiomycetes; order Helotiales; family Hyaloscyphaceae; genus Hyaloscypha; species Hyaloscypha sp. PMI_1271. Next base: position 104,247 of record JAJTUS010000114.1, read on the forward strand.
AGGCGCGAAGTGACACTACAGCTCAAGAAAAAGGGTGGATATCTCTATCAGGACGAAAGAGCGGTCATTCGATCATTGTACAGACTGGATGAACCTGTTCAACAAGTATTTGCCGAATCTGCTGTGCATAGATGGAGCTGGGACAAAATTGACGCCAAGGAGACTTACCCAAAGGTTTGGCGGCATATGGAGTTCAAAGACATGGACGAATTGAAAATGTATTGGCAAGACCTTGAGGATTTGATCGCAGAACTCGGGCCTGAAGGAAAAGCAACACCTAAATCTATTGAAGGATAGAAAGGAGACTTGGTCCGCCACATCCCACTAGTCATCCCAGATTTCAATTTCTACTACCTTGAAAACGCTATTCTTCAAAAAGAAGGCATCCTAGAGTTCATGCGAGACGGCGGTGCGAAAGATATCTCACTTAAGATGACTGTTGGATGAGATCACTAGAGGCGAATAAGTATGGCATGTAGAGGTCAGTGGGCGTCTACTGTGAAACTGTCTAGACTTGAATCTATTTGATGCCGAAAGGAGGGTGACATAGACGAGAAACAGAATTTGAATCTTCTCATCCCACGATCGAAAATTAAGACTCCGGCATAGTGTATGATTAGGCGGTGGTGGCGGTCTTGCCAAGTAGTCCATGCAACTCAAGTAGTGCTTGAATGTGCCCCAGCAAAAGACGAACATTAAACTTGATTCGCGATAAGGTCTCCTACCGCGGTCACGGTAGGTCTGACCCCATGAATAATTGGTCCTTATTCATTGGCTCTCAGTAATAGGGGAGGAACTGGCCAACAGAAATCCCCATCGCAAATCGTAGGAAAGAGATCGAGAAGCCACGGGAGAGAAGAAGTCATCAATGAGATCGAGGCATCGGGTACGGAGAAAAATTGTTCAGTATTGAAATTTTAGCAATTCACGTCCGCTCAGAGCTGTCATCGAACTTACAATACGAGTACGAAGTTTTGATAGATTACAGAAAAACAAGAAGGATTCTCATTTCTTGTCATATCGATCGCCGTCTTCTTAGAGAGCTCGCGGAGCATTCGGTCCGATTCGATTCCATAAGCTCTTCTTTATGAGCCGGGCTCGCGAAGCTCTCAATTGGGTTATCGACTTTCCGCTGTCGACGTGCGAGCGATATACCCCTTTTTACGACTTCTCCCCTTCTCCCACGACTGCCTTGCAATGGCACATCCCTTTCCTCCTCTCAAACGATGAGAGCCCTTGCGAGACGATACAAATACCGAACGTACATTCGCACTGCCGTTAATACCGTAAGATGAGGTTACTAGGCCGTTAGAAGGCTTGGGCAAGCCATGTGGGCTAGAGTAGTCTTGTAGCGCCCACGAGGGGTTGCACAAGGATGAAGCCTTGTCGGGGAAGGGACCAACCCTATGGCTATTAATTATGGAGTAGGAGGCCTTTTGGAGACACGGTTTGGTTGGCATGGACCGGACGAGAAGTGTCTTTCTGGGCTTGTAATTGGACGAGAGAAGGTGGATCACGTGCAGCGCTCTTGCTTGCTATTGATAATTCGCAGACGTACGATAGCTTGCTGGATTGCTTCCATGCCTTTGGAATTGTTCTTTACTGTGAATATAGCTATCGAGTGCTCGGGGCGAGCACTTGGGGAAGTGGAGATGGACATATGTGGTAGGGATCACGCGGACGACTGTCACGTGAGACATAAGCGAAGTGGGATAAAAGCACATCTCTAGACAGCTTCGCTATCCTCTCTTTTTAGCCAATTACACCAGCCTTTGCTCCCTCCATTCTATATGGTTATATCCCATCTTCAATGTATAATTTTGAAAGCCTAAAGATTAAATTAATGATTTAGTTTCTTTTAAATAAAATTCTAGTTATTTATATAAAAGGGAAATTTAAAAGCTTATAGTTATTATATATTACTAAAACTCTTTAATTATAATTATTAAAACAAAACCAACTAGCTTTTATAAAACAAGAAAATAGCTTAAATTCCGACAACAAATGTTGTTATAAAGTTATGGTCCTTATAATAGCTAGCACCTCTATATAATCCGCCAGGGGCTAGGTATTAGGGGCTAAGGGCGAAACGCGGGACTAAGCTAGGGATCTTGGTAAGACTCTCTTAAAGGTCGAGGAACTCCTCCCTTCTTTGCCCCTTAGCTTAGTATTTTTAATATATAAGATTCTTTGAACCTTAAGCCTCGACTATCACATTAATCCCGCCGTCATATAATACTAAGCTTACTCGACCTGGCCTATAGAGGTAATAGTAATACTCCTAATAAAGGACTAGGGTACTATGTCCTTAGGGGGCGAAGATAGCTATACTACCCTTAATATTTGGTATTCCTCTCGAATCTCAAAGAAAAGAAGAATAATAATTAGTTATAGTCCACTAATTCAAAATAAGGAAAGACAATAGTTAGTACTATTCTACTAACTCAAAATAAAGAAAAATCGACGTCCTCTATAACCTAATTAACCTCGGAGTCTAGCCCTTAATTAGAATAGACGACGTCCCTATCCTCTATAACCTAGCTAACCTCGGAGTCGGACCCTTAGCTAGACTAGATAATACCCCTCACTAACTAACGAGAGAGAAAGAAATAGCCCTACCCCTACTTAAGGAAGGATTAGTCTAGTCTACTAATCTAAAATAAAAAAGGATAATAATTAGCTTTAGCTCACTGATTTAAAATAAAGAGAGCTAATAATCGGTTTTAGTTAGCTAATCTTAAATAACTAAGACCCCTTTAGGGTATAGTCTTAATAGATAATATACCCGGACTATCTAGCTTAGATAACCTTAGGCTAAGTATAGAAACCTTTAGTATAGCTAGTAAAAGGCCCTAGTGTAATAGAATAGAGGAATAGGACTTTAATATTATAGACTACTAATACTAGGAGGCCTAGTATAGAACCTTCCCTAACGATAATATAAAGATATAATTAGCTAATAGGGAGGTATAGATTAGTATAGATATACCTAAGATACTCGTTAAATAAAGGAAATTAATAACTAGGGAAGACCTTATTAATAAATACTATAATATACTCGACTAATAAGTAGACTATAGCTAGAAAGCCTATATTTATATTAACTAGTTAAATAATAGAATTAATAAATTAGAAGTAATTACTAACTAACTTCGCGAAAAGGAGAGAACTACTTAGCTAGATACAGCGAAATAAAGGAATAAGTAAGTAGATATCTAGGAAAGTTAATACTCCCTAATAAGAGAACTATCTAGAGGATAATACTAGGGCTTAGTATTACTAGGTTATAGTAATAAACCCCGACTTATTAGAATCAAGGATTTAGCCTTATTTACTAATAAGGACGACTATTAGATTAACGACTAGGTCTTTAATATAAGGAATAAATTAATATAGAACTCTACTAAGTTTAATAGCGAATCCCTAAAGATCACCTATATAGTATAGCTAGTTACTAGAGACACTAGGGACCTTATACGTAATTAACTAGAACCCGGTTTAGTTAGATAAATCTTATTAGTTAAATAGATCTTTAAGATCCTCTAATAAGCCTATAGTAAAAGTAAAGAAATAGAATACTAAGAGGCGAAGGAGGACTACTAATAACTTTAATAAGGAGATAAAGTATTCCCGGTATTCTAGGCTAAATTTACTTATCTCATGACTAAACTAGGGAAATTAATAGACAACTAGTACGATGATCTAATAAATAAGATAAACCTAGAGCTACTTAAGAGCCTCGGGGATAAGAAGTTTAATACGCCTAGGGATCTCGCTAAATAGTATATGGAATAAGAGAATAGGCTTCTCTTAATTAAGAACTAGTAATCTAGAGAAAACCGCCTAATAAAAATAATCCGCTATTATACTACTCCTTAGACTAAGAAGAGCGGTAGTAATTAGGGACTAGCTACTAACTTACGCCTAATAGAACTAATAACCTAACTAGCCTTTTTATAACTAAGGGAGCTAGTCTACTAGGAATTTAAGAAGAAATTAGAAATACCTAAGACACTTAACTACTACTTATATAAGAAGACTAGCTATATTAAAAAAGACTACCTAAACGCCTATAAAGTCGCTTATCTTAAGGAAGACTATATAGATAGAATAGGCGAACTAGACTTAAATAATGTGGAATATAATTCTTATCTATTATCTAAAGAAGAATCTAATAATAATAACTCGGGAAAAGTCTAGCTCTAGGTATAGAGGTAGCTCTCCTAGAGTAAGAGCTCTACTAAGAACTAGTAAACCTTACCTAACTTATTAGTAGGGAGTAGTTCCTAGTTAAATACGGGGTCTACTAGAAGGGAAATACTATAACCTTCTAGTACTTAGTAGATACTAGGGCAAATATATATACTCTAATTAACTAAAAGCATATCTACCCCCTAACTAGAGTACTTTATATACTAGTATATATACTTCTAGATCCTATCCCTCTTTAAGGATTTAATAGATAACCTAGTAAGGCTATCTAGTAAGTTATTATAATAGACCTAGAAATTAACTAATACCTCTAGACCTAATAATACTTCTTATCCGCTAACCTAGGCTCTTATAATATAATTCTAGGGAGGAAGTAGCTTACTAAATATAATATATTACTAGACTACTAATAGAACTAACTTAGATAGCTAGGAGATACTATAACTTAGGTCCTAAAGAGGACAAGTATAGAAGAACTAGAGGGTAATAAAATAGTATCCCTCGCTCCTCTATAAGACCTCCTTATTCAAAAAGCCGAATACTAAACTAGGAAGAAGGAATTAAACCTTAATATTATTAATATAAGTAAACTAATAAACTATTCCATATACCTTATTAGTATAATAGCCTTCTAACTTAGTATAAAGAATCCTAATAATTACATTGGATCTATTACTCTTAATGAGATTAACTATAAGCTAGAGAAATGAGATCAGAAACCGAAGAAATACCTATCCCTATTAATAGCTACTAAGTGTCTAAAAACCTACTTAGCTAAGTATTTAGCTTAAACCTGCGACCTTATATATACTCTTAATATAGACGAATAGGATACCCTTAGTAATACCTCATTCTTTGACCCTAGTAAGCTATAGGAGCTTTGAACTATATTACTCTCTTAGCTTAATAATATAGCTAGTGCTTTCTCGAGAAAAGCGGTAAATATACTACTATAGTCTCGGCTATTTAACTATAAACTCTACTTTAATAGACTAGACCCCTTAATAAGGGTAGCTTACCTCTATAAAATAAGCTCCCTAGAACTAGGAAAAATGCGGGAGTACTTAATTAAGAACTTAAAGAAGGGTTTTATTAAGTTATCTAATTCCCCCTTCTCGTTACTTATCTTATTTATTAAGAAAAAGGATAATAGCCTATACTTTTATATCAATTATCGCTAACTAAATACCCTAACGAAGAAGGATCGCTACCCTCTATTACTTATTACTGAAATACTTAACTATTTAGCGGAATTATTAGTATTTACTAAACTAGATATCTAATACGCCTTTAACTAGATCCTGATAAAGCTAAGCTCTATAGTATAGGCGGCCTTCTAGACGAGGTATAGTTCCTATAAACTAGTAGTTTTATTATTTAGACTCTATAATAGTCCTATAATGTTCTAGAGATATATAAATATTATCCTAATTAATTATTTAAATAGCTTCTACTCCGCTTATATAGATAATATCCTAATCTTTTCTAAGAATAAGAAGGAATACTAATAATATATCTAAATAGTCCTATAGAAACTCAAGGATACCGGATTATAAGTTAATATCTATAAGTATAAGTTCGAGGTATTAAAGACGATATTCTTAGGGTTTATTATCTCTAATTAGGGTATCTAGGTAGATCTTACTAAGACTACTATTATCCGGGATTAGGACCCTCTTATAACTAAAAAAGAGGTTTAGTTATTCCTAGGCTTCTATAACTTTTACTAGAGGTTTATATAGGCTTATAGGCGAGTCTCTCGCCCCTTAAACTAACTAATAGAAAAGGATATACTATTAAAGTTCACACTTAACGAGAATTAATAAGACACCTTTAAATGCCTTAGAGAGTTACTTATCTTAGTACTTATACTACTCTACTTCTAGTATAACTAAGAAACCTGACTAGAAACTAACTATTCGGACCTAGCTACTATAGGAGTACTAACCTAGAAGAGCACTAAGGATAGATAATAGTACCCTATTACCTTTTATTCTAAGGCTCTTAAGGACGCCTAGCTTTATTACAAAATCCATAATAAGGAACTACTTACTATTATCTAAGGGCTATAAGAATAGCGAGTAGAACTAATTAATCTACTTACTTTTCTTATTATTATAGACTATAAGGCACTTAAGTACTTCGAGACAAAGAAGCTCCTAAATAAGTAATAGATATAATAGATAGATATCCTATTATTATTCTACTTTTAGATTACTTATTAGCTAAGTAAAGAGAATATAATTACTAATATTTTATCTAGGAAAGATAAGCTCATAACTATATAGAAGTAGGCTAAAGAGGCTAAAAAGACATATATAGTTTTCTATCCTAGTATAATCCTCGCTACTATTAATAAATTAGTTACTATCTCTCCCCCTTTAAATCCTAGAGGAATTAATGAACTAATAGTTATAAACGAGGTTATATAAGTAAATCTTATAGATCCGTCTTTAGAGGATAATCGAGAGAAGGCTTACTAGAAGACTAACTTATAAGAGATATCTAGAGATTACCTACTTTATAGTAAGAAGCTTATAGTACTAGACAACTATAACTACTTATGAACTAGACTCCTTTAATAAATCTATAGTACGATGACTATAGCTTACCCTAGTCGGAATAAGACGAAGATCCTAGTTAAATAGCTCTACTAGTAACCTAGCCTCTTAGCAGACATTAACTAGTTCGTGGTAAACTACTACAAATACCGGAGATCCTATAAGCTAAGGGATAAGATACCTAGCTTATTATACCCTTTACTAGTTCCCTTAAAGATATAGGATAACTTATTAATGGATTTCTATAGCCTTAGCTCAATGAGTAAAGGATATAATAATATCTTTATTATAGTCGACTAGTTATCTAAATACTATATTAGTTTACTTACTACGAAGAACGCTATTATAAGGACTACTACTAACCTCTTCTACTAATATATCTAGTGATTTAGGGGCTCCCCCCTAACTATTACTAGTAATTAAGGCCCCTAGTTTATCTTAGACTTTATAGACGAATTATCGAAATTAACTAGGACTAAACTAAAACTCTCGATAGTAGAATACGCTTAAACTAATAACTAGATAGAGATTATTAACTAGATAATTAATATATAACTATACTCCTTCGTGAACTACTTTCAGGATAACTAAGTAGACCTACTCCTAGCACTTAATACTACTAGTACTACTTACCCTCACGAATCGACTAGCTTATTACCCTTAATAATTAACTATAGGTATAAACCCTAGCTAGACTTTAATTAGACGCTCTCGACTACGAAGTTCAAGACACTAAGGGAGAAACTAAATCGCGAAGAAGTATAGTAATAAGCTAAGAGAATTAATATAATAGTCACTTATACCTAATAATATATAGCTAAGGCCTAAGAATAATAGGCTAAATAAGCTAATAAGAAACGGCGAGAACTTGACTTTAGCCTAGAGGATATAGTCTATATAATTAAAAAGATATAGAAAACGGACTAACCTTTAGATAAGCTAGACTACCCTCTCACTAGACTATTTAGAATTATCTAAATAGTTAATTATTCCTATAAATTAGACCTCTTACTATCCTATAAGATATAGCTAATCTTCTATATAAATAGACTTTATAAGGACCCAGGTAACTCTTTACCTAGCTAGATGAATAAGGAGCTAGACTTAATAGAGGTAAATAGCGAACTGGAATAAGAGGTTAAAAGAATCTTATCCTCTAGGATACTCTATAGTAAACTCTATTATAAAGTAGAGTAGAAGGGATAGGATATAGATAATAAATAGTACCTTATATTAAACTTTAAGAACTCTACTCTAGAACTCCGAAGATTTCATAAGCAAAATCCTAACGAAGTAAGACCTCTCGTCTACTTAAACTACTAGATTAGATATATAGAGGAGGATAAGTTCGACGAAAACTACCCTAATAATAATAAACCCTAGTATAGGGGTTCTAGGATCTAGAAGAGGAGAAGAAAGAACTAGATATTTTCTAGGTTTTATCTAAACCTAAAGTATATTCCCTTTATTTAGCTATACGATTTAGTATCATATTCCTTCCCTATAACTAGGTAAAAACCTCCCTTTTATTATACCTTAATATATCCTACTACTAGAGTAGCTTACTTAGGGAAAAGTAAATCTATAAAGCTAAGATAAGAGTAAATTTACAACTTTCTACCCTATAAAATATCGCGAAATCCCTCTTAATTACCTTAATTCCTATAATTATATCTATTTCTACTACTACTAATACTACGACCTAGCTATAGATATAGCCTAAGAGAATAGTAATATTAGTACCTTACTAGATACTATACTAGCTATTCTTAATATATTCTAGAAGCTTAGCCCGGATAGTAGTATTACTAGTACCTTAGCTTTACTCTATACTAAGATAATAGATATTAATACTAGTAAATCTACCTATATAAACACTGAGGGTAACATCGTCCCTAGGGAGTAAGTCGAGATATACTATATAGCCTATAAAGCCCTATATCTAATTCCTAAGGTTACTACTAAATAACTTATTATAGAATAGGAAGAAGAAGATAAAAAGAACGCTCCTACTAACGGAACTAATACTCCTACTAATAGAATTAATACCTCTATTAATGGAATCAATATTCCTAATAATGGATTAAATATTACTATAGATATTTCTAATAGCCCTAACCCCTTACCTAATATAGAAATACCTAATATCCCTCCTCTAAGAAGTAAGGCTAATAATATAAACCCCCTTCTTAACGAAGCTAGAGATTAACTAGATAATAGAGTAGTAGACTTTACTAAGGAAGTTAATAACCCTAAGGGCTCCCTTAGCGGATTAGATAATAGTAGTAATAGTCCTATCTAGGATAAACCCCTTATCCTTCCCCTTACTAAGAGAAAGCTTATTATTCTCATTAACCTAGCTAAGAATAAGTCCTTTAATCTTACTAGAGAGGACGATAAGTGTCACGGGTCGGCAGTGATATGCTTAATCAAATGGTTTCCCTAAATACAAGAAGAATAATCTAAGGAGAGAAACTGAGTCTAGGCTCTGTACGATAATTTGTGTTCCGTACAGAGCCGTTAGTAGGACAACGCAGGTGCCTAGGGCTCTCAGGCACTTAGTCTCTCTACAGGTCTCAACCCGTCACAATAAGAACCCCTAAGATATTAATCTAATAACTAAGAAGACTAAGAATAACGTCTAAAACACTATAAATAGCTTTAGGAATATTATTAAAACCCCCTTAAAGAATACCAAGAAACCCTCCAAATCCTCTAAGAAGAAGAAGAGTAATAAGAAAGTATAGAAGGTTACCCTTATACCCGAGAAACTTAAGTGAAAGAGGGTAGAAGAGAGCGAGAAGTCTAATAAGGAGGAATTAGCTACTAATAAAGACATAGGATATATTAGTAATAAATAACTACTTACTACTAGCCTAGGACCCCGTAATAAGCGCTAGAGCGAGACTAAGGTATAGCGAAAGCTCTTAAAAGCTAAGGAGAATAAGGAATACCCTACTAATATTAATGATCTAGTAGAAGCTACTAAGAAAGAAGTTAGTAAGGACCTCTAAAAGGGCTATATAGAGAAGGTTATAAAACTTAAAGTTATCGGATTCTATAATAAATATACCTAATTAGCTACTAAATAGTAGATAAATAAGACCCTTAAAGAATAACTTAATAATACTTTTATTAAGCTCACTAAGGCTAATAAGATAATTAAGAACCTCTAGGAAGAAAATAAGTAACTAAAGGATAACGCTTCTAAGTTAATAGTTAATACTCCTAAGCTAAAGGCTAATACCCTTAAGAAGAAAAAGGTTAAGAAGTCCTCTAAATTAAAGCCTAACTCGACGAATACCCTTAATCTACTAGTACCTAATTAAGCCCGCCTACTAGTAACCGTCCTACTATTAGCTATCGTATACATAAGTATCCTAGATAATATTATTAAGGCTAGTATTAGTATAATTCGGGTAATAGATAAGGAGGATTAGCTAGAATATATAGAAAACTAGGTTAAGCTAATAGAGTCGAGACCACGATTTAACTATAAGTAGCCGCTTTGAGAGGACGAAATAGGGTAATTAGACGCGATTTTTTCTTTTTTCCTTTATTCTTTATATAAGATTATACCCTAAATAAGGGTATTTAGGATTTTCCTATAGGGGAGGTAATATAATAACTAGCACCTCTACATAATCCGCCAGGGGCTAGGTATCAGGGGCTAGGGGCGAAACGCAGGACTAAGCTAGGGATCTTAGTAAGACTCTCTTAAAGGTCGAGGAACTCCTCCCTTCTTTGCCCCTTAGCTTAGTATTTTCAATACATGAGATTCTTTGAACCTTGAGCCTCGACTATCGCATTGATCCCGCCGTCACAGTCCTCCCCTAATACGATTTTGATATTCGGAAACCCCCCTGTGTTTGAAAGCCAGTTTCGCCTACGGCTGTAACTATACGAAGTGAAATGGATGTTCAGCTCACCTACGCCCCTTTGTTCTCGTCATCCGCCGCTGTTACCTCTTTCGTGCAAAATCTTGTCTTATATTATAAGCGGCGAGGAACTGTGCATCTAAGCATTGCTATTATTTCCTCAACAACCCAGTTTTGCGGCTTTACGATTTGAATCCACTGACCCTCGTGCCAATAGAGACGAATGCCGCGATATATACCGTACTTCAAAGCAAGTCACGAAACGAGTGTCAGAGGTAGTGAAGATATGTATTGCGGCTCGTACTTCTTACACCGAGCCATCGCTATGCACGCCGGCAACAATACAGTGGTACAGTAATGACTGGGAATTAACAGTCGAATACGAACGACGAAGATAATCATGGAAGTATACATCAGCTCCCCCCAACACCCTAACCATTCGAGACAACGAACATTATACCCAGCCATCTATCAGTTGACTACATCGGGACTTGAGATCCACACTTCGAGCAAAATGGAGTGATGGTACCGGTTCCACACTGGCCACAATATCTCGTCGCCACTTGCTTCTCACTAGGAACCTCCGCTTGTGCAGCCGCAACACCGTATTCAGGGGCCGGCTGAACTGTATAGTCTCGCTGTGGCACGCTATACACGTTTGCTACGGGTTGTGGTTTTTGAACAGTGCCGGCTTCAGCATTTGCCTGAGCGTTGACGTACACGATCGTTGATGGTGCGCGAGAACGACGGCGTTGAACGCACCAGACGATCAAGAGAACCCAAAACACGAACTTTAAGATGGCGCCGATGGCAATGCACGCAATCCCTCCATTCCATTCACCAATATCGCCGTAGCAGTAGTAGTCGGAGTAGGAACACGAGAGGCTAGCGCTCCAGGCGCCGAGGAGGCCGCCGCCGAGGACGAAGAAGAAGACGGATGCACAGAAGACACCGACGACCCACCATTTGGACATCGGTGCTCTATCTGCGGCTGGTTGGGTGCCGGTAATGATCTGAGGACTCGAATTTTGGTACGCCATTTTGGCGGTAGAAGCGATGTGATGTGTGAGTAGATCTTGTTGATCAAGGAGATCAAAGTGAAAGGGCGGTGGTGAAGGAGATTCTTGAGCGATAAGGCTGAATTTTTCGGATGAGGAGCTCGCCGAGAGGATCTAAAAAAAAGCAGAACGTGTGAAGAAAAGAAGTGGGAGGAGGGCAACTTATCAAACTTTCCCAGGGCTCATCTCCGGTACCAGGCACCTCGATCCTTCGTGCCGTCAATCTAAGCGATTTCATCAACAAGATCTATTCTTAGTGGACGCGATGTGACACGATGTCCAAACGCCAACATATTTCAATACGCCAAAATACGCCATTGAACGCCAAAAGGGTATTTGCCGCAAGGGGGACCAATGATCTGTCAGAAGCCTCGCGAAACGTTGGTGGTCACCACACCTCTGCAGGTCACTGGACTGGCTATCACAGCTTCTACCATGTCACATCTTATGCAGGCAGTCGGGGCTCAACAACAGAGCCAAAATAATGTATGGGCAGAGGAATTCCAGACCAGCACGGGCCACAAAGTAAATACGAACGCCCTTCCACACCCAGCCCTTGCGAGCCTTTTTACACTATTTCAGCCTGAGAGGTTGTAAGTTGCAACGTGTAGGGGCCAAATCCGAATATCTCAGAAGATTATGAAGAATAGATGGTAAGTTTAGACGTCTCTCGCCAGGTCATTTAAAAAAGAATTTTAAAATTTAAAGACAGGATCTGATGCCCCCAGTAATGCTTTCTTGCCAGTGCCAAGAAATCTCAGCCGCAAATGGGCTGATCCTGCGGCCCGGGGAACTATCATTGGCGGGGAAGGCCCCATGGAAATTGATATTTAGGGCCCGTTTGGCCAGATGCCGCCCCTCACGAAGCCCCTGTACCTGCCCTGCATCCTGGCGTTCGGCCAGGGGCGGTAAAAATTCCAATGCCCTTTTACCTCCCCTTTTTCAGCGTGTTTCAGATGTGCACCTATTTTTTTGCTCTTCTTTAGGCCTAGAGACACTCACGTGCTACGGAATTAAAATACATTTAAGTCGTTCTAATAATAAGGTATATAAAAAGCAATATTATGATAAGAATCAGGGAAGAGATCAGTACCACATATTAGCCCTTTGTCTCAGATCACGTGTCTCTAATAAATGCCATTTCAATGACCAAGGGATATATGATATATCATTCCTTCGCATAGGTTAAGTTACGGTAGGTTTTCGGCCACCATAGTGGTGTTCTCGAGGGGAATCTAAAGACCAATCCTTCGAGTGGGATTTGTTCCCATGATGGCCCAAATTGATCATGCACTTTGGAGGCGTAAAAGCTGTTGAATCAGCGATCAGCAGGCTGATTTTGTGGTGGGCATCCTTGCGGAACTGGCCGCACCGAGTCTGCCGGGGGAAAGTCGCTCCATACGCCACATAAGCTCAGCTCGAAGGTTGCTACAAGCGCTGCGAGTGATCTTGGGCGTATTTGGAGACAGCTCCACCCAGACGTAAAAATCCACACTTGAGAAAGCTTGTAAGTTGTAACAGTTGCTAGATGGATCAAAACGACCACAATATGATATCAAAAACGTGTTATTCCGGGATCAAGAAGGCCTTGGCGAACATTGATCGGTGTAACGGGCATCATTTTAATTGGATCGAGCATCCCGCAGGCTAGAGCGCCTTCGCATAAATTTACTTTGGGCTGGACAAGCCACACAAATCCTGCTCCTCTCCCCCCTAAATGCAAGTAAAAAGGAGGCTCATCGCACAGACGTTCTACCATACACCATACAAAACCCCCCGGTGAAAGGGCCCACTTTTACATTTAATTATGGGGAGAGTACCAACCTACGAAGCTCGCCCCGTCCCCCACCCCCCGCCGCGTCAAAAAGTAGAATTCGTTAACAGGAGATCAATGAAGTGGGCTGGAAATTTGGTGACCGAAGCCCTATGATGTAGCGATCATAGCCTGGAGACTGACTTCCATCATTTTTTGCCGTGGCGTTGTTAGTGTGCAATGCTGTTTTTGTTTTTCCAAGACCAAGCGTGTGGAGCTGGGATGTTTGGGAAGGAGTGTCTCACTTTCAGCCTGACTCAAGCCTTCATCGACACTGTGTCACTGCGGCTTGCCCTCGCCCTCAATCGCCAACGCCCCGAAATTATCCCCTCGCCTGGTGAAACATTACCACTAGAGGTAGTAAACTATACACTTCACATACCTTACGTAAAGCACTCGTACTTTACATCACATAATATCCCGAAGCTTCTATAAAGTAGCTATAAATAGAGTATAATTCAAGTATAAAGGGGAGTATAATTTAGGACACGTGGTCCTAATAGTTATCTCTAAAATTCTTGAAACTCTAGGTCATTATATGGATTAGGGAGGCTTTAAAGGCGCTGAAAATTAGTGCTAATACCCCCCTAAAACTCCTATAAGCTTTAAAGTATACCCTGAATTATACTCTTTTCTTCTTCTTTTTTTATTCCTTTTAATATACTTTATTAGTTTTTAATTATATAGTATAACTTATATAAACTAGATAACTTATATAAAGTAGGTTAGCTTTTTAGGAAGAGAAACTAGTAAAACTCCCCTCTATTATTTTATATTCTATTATAACTTATAGTCTTTCCTAGCTAAGTATCTAGTTCCTTATCTTTATTATAGCCCTATAAAGAGAACTTATAAATAGAGCACTTATAAGAAAGCTATTTATTAAGAAAACTAAGCTAAGGAGGAAAGAGAGCTCGAGTAGAGGTCCCTTAAGTATTTATAGTCTCTCGCTTATAGCTTAGCCTAATTAGGCTTAGTGTCCTAAATTTCCTAGAGAGCAGATTCCCTTAGCGGTGCGGCCGCGTCACGTGCAGGCACGCTAGGTGACTATAGATACCTAGATACTAGATACTAGATACTAGATACTAGGAACTAGGAGTTAGTATAGGATAGCTATAATAACCTTAGAAAGAAAGAAATAAATACCCTAGGTCTCTTTATCTTATAAGTATATCTTTATATAAAAGGCTTTCTAGATAAATAATAGTTACCTTAAGTCCTCTTATCCGAGGCCTCCTCTTATATATAAATAGTTATATATCTAGATATTAATTAGTATTCCTAGTAGTCTATTTATAGCTCCTTTTCTTATCTAACTAAAATCCTCCTTATCCTTCTTATAGACTATAACTATAACTCGCCTTTTTCTCTTTTATATTTTTGCTTAGCCCTTTTCTCTAGTTATAGGTATATATTTAAACGAGTTATAATATATAAGAAGAGGTTAAAAGTAGAGGGTTATATTATATAAAAAAATTCTTAGATCTTAATTATAGGTATCGCTTATAGGTAATTATAATAGTATCGTTAGGGTCTCGATATTAAAGGTCGTAATTTAGTCTTAGCCTAAGAGTATAAAAGCCCTTAGTATTTAGCTTATATTACATAGAAGTATTAAATTATTATAAGCTTAAATTATACTCTAAACCTCTAAAATAGCCTTAATTATATTAATTCATCTCTACTAACTAATTAGTTTAATTACTATAAACTCGTTTATTTTAAAGTACTCTAGAAATATTATTTAAAGTATTACAAAGTCGTCTTCTAAATTAAGCCTTTATATTTTAATAGCCTCTAAATTTAGTAAATTATTTACCTTAATCTTACTTATTTACTTTACTCTCTTTAATATCTTCTTATTTATAAATATATTATTGTAATTATTATACTAAGATCGAGAGTTAATATAAATAAAGATAAGCTTATTAAGATTAGTGAGAAAGAGACGATTTTATAACTTTATATAAAGAATATTAATAACTAAAAAAGTACATTTAAAGGTTACTAAATTCATAGTATTATTAATAATTTAGAGAATAAACTTTATAAGTACTATATTTCTAAATACTTATTATTATAGTATAAATATAGTAAACTGTGATAATGTGTGATAATCTAGATGAAGAAGGAAAGGGAGATGCGGCACGGATAGTGGCCAGAGCTTAGATATAGAAACCATAGTCAGGTGAGCCTGTACATGACTATCCGTAGACGGCTGCCATATAGCATTTACTTTTAATTATACTTATATTTATATTCCTAACTTAATAATATGCCGTTTTTATTTTTATGTAACTCTAATATACTTTGAATTATTCTGCCTCTGCTCCTCCTTGTACTCTCCTTGTACTCACGTGTCGAATCCTTCGACTTAGACGACGAGCTGTGCCTTTACTAAGGCTGGCTCCAGAACGGGGAAAGGTTGTGGCGTCGTGACCGTCCAATCAAAGTCTACTAGTGGAAGTCAACGATAGAAGAGCAAGGACGTGGTCAATTGGAAGAGGCTGAGATGTTCCCTAAATGTGCAAGGATCTACAAGGAACATATCTCGGAACACGAGTGGTGAGGTCCTTCCCAAAGCCCTCACCCACAAATACGGAGGTTCTAGGACCGGAGAGCATGTGCTAGCGCCAGATGATTTTGAAGATGTCTATGCCATGAGCAATATGCTTACTTTATATACATTAGGGTAGAGCTCCACCGCTTGAGCAAGGCCCGCTTATTTCTGATTTCTGCTACAAGACTTCAAAGATTGCAGCAAACAATGAGGTTCAGATCTTTCGTATTACAATTAAATTAAATTTCAATACGAAAATGCGTGGTCTCAAAAAGTAGCAAAGAGCGAAGTCACATAGAAAATGTCGAACTTTTGAAGTGCTTGTGCTGGCTTCAGAGCCGAATCCATCGGAAATGGTAGCTCTGAAATTAGTGTGGATGGAACATAGTAAAAATTAATGGAGATACCTATCCAATCACTTCTGATAGAATAGCGGTTCTTGTAGTTCTATTTCACTAAGCCATGGCAAAACCTGCAGACAAATAGTACCGCTTTAACCACTGTACCGTGCATGAAAGTTTATCTCCGTTCGGCCCCGTACCCCGTGGTGTACAAGAGAGGCGTTCTCCTGCATGACAAGACGGAGGACTTTGCCAGGTTGGTGGAACTGCAGAGGGCTGGACAATGCAAGAAAGCCGAAAAGGATCCGGAAGTATATATACTTTAGCTTGAGATGGTTCAGCAACTCGGGTCTCGAAAAAAATCTAGCTCATTTCAAAGGCATTAACACCAAATAACTGATACTAAGACTGGAAGGAACTCAAAATCCCATGAAATCGAAACCTTGGCTTAAGTTCTTAACCTGGAAATAAGCCCAATGTTAGGGTGATGTAACGTTCTATTTTCGCCAAGTCCCCAGATTCTTTCGGTCATCGTACAGTAATGCATACAAATTTCTATGTGCGGCGATGAAATGCGAAAATTAGCTGAAGACATAAAATGGGCTAGAAGCTATTTGGAGCAGCAGATGACGATGCTGCAAAACCTTGCTTCACCGAGATCCGGAGTCACACATCACACCTTGCGACGCTCAACTGGAAATCTGGTCACGTCAAGTCAAGAATGTTGTGGATATAAAAAGATGGAAAATAATTGGAACCTAAGATCTAAATTTCCTGCTGATCTCGTTGAGCGCAAGCAATACAAGATTCATCCCAAAAGACAACTGCTGATGAATTATACCCCCAGAAGATAAGCAACAACAACGCCCTCATTTTAGGGTTAAGGAAATAGAAGGAAAATGCATTCCCCGCCACCGATTACAACCGTCGACTTTACAAGATTGGGCCCAGTCCCATACGTCGGCGCATAAAAGCTATCCGGGGCTGTCGTATCTCCAAAGAATAGAATGCATTGATACGGATCAAAGACACCGACGGTGTAAGCATCTGTACAAAACAGTTGCTCTTGTGGCGGGCCGAGGGTGGTACTGCAGGAATAACAGGGCTCTAGCGCCAAGTTCGACCCCTGGAAATCTGGATATGTGTTTCCAGTTTTGTTGGCCGTAACGCACAGGCCGGAGTCAATCTGGTAGAGGTAGCCGAACGATGTGCAGCCGATGGTGGGCGGGGCGATATTAGTTGATACTTGGTAGAATGCGAATTCGTCTGTCGCAATCCCAGATGGGTTGTGAGTCGCGTAAGCTAGAGAGCCGGCGTTGTTGTTAATAAATCCAAATGAGTAGACTATGCCCGAGGAGGTGTAGACCGCAGGGGCTGGGATGCTGGCTTGTATTGTGTCGCCAAGGCCGGGCGAGAATGTGCAAGCACCTGATGTAGAGGGAACAGCGATAGAAGACACAGATGTACTTGATGAGGGGATTGAGACTGTCGAGCTTGGTTGAGTGCAAAGTCCTAAATCAGGTTGACAGCCCGTTCCGCAGAAGCTTGGGTCAGAACCACAGAAAAAGAATTCGGAGCAGCCTATTTCCAAAATTAGCTCAGATCAAGAGAATAAAGTTTTGAGTCGAGAGGCGCTGGTTGGCAATGCCTGGGGAGCAAGGAAAGGTTACGCGAATGAAAGACTTACAGTCTCCAAACACACTGTCTCGGCAAGTCACATTATTACCACAACTACCATCATTTGATGTATTTGTGCAGAACCCGAAGTCAATTTGACAACCAGTACCACAATGCTTCGCATCGTGGCCACATGTATTATCGGATCCGCAGCAGTTGCCGAAGTCACTGCCTTGGCAAGAGAGATTCACACCTGCACCGCACATTGCTCCCGTTGAGCTCGGTGATGGAGGCCTTGTGGTTGTGACTGAGGAAACCGAGATTGACGAAGATCCTTGACTGGATGTGGGCAAAATAGGAAGCATTGTGGTTGTGACTGAGGAAGCCGAGATTGACGAAGATCCTTGACTGGATGTGGACGAAATAGACAATGATACTGCTCCAGAGGACGGGGTGAAGAGCATCGTAGATGAAGTTGAAGTGGGAATTAATACAGAGGAGCTCGAAATGGATGTAGCTGTTGACTTCGAAATAGAAGACACTGCGGTTGATGGTGCCGTAGGTGAGGTTGAATGGGTGCTTGATGTCCCTGTGTTTGAAGTCAGAAAATGAGCAGATACAGATGTAGACATCAATATAGAATTAAATTTCACGGAAGTGCGCGTTATTGTCTGGGTCGAAGTGAAAGCGGCAGAGCTTCCTCCTGACGAACTAGATCGAGGCACTGGGCTGGATATTGAAAGCACAGAGCTCAGAGCTGATTTAGTAGGCGAGGAGACAGTATTGTTGGAGTTAATTGAAGGGGCGACTAAGATTGCTGTTACGGTGGTAGGTGGAAGGGTAGAAACGAAAGGTGTGACAGAGCTTGGTGTGGACATCACGGATGAGGAAATATTGAGGACTGGTGTGGGCTGAGTTGAAGATGTCGACACCAGAGAAGAAAATGAAGCGGGTATCATGCTGGGATTGGAAGTTGACATCGAAGCTCGGGTGCTAGATGAGGGTCTGTGATAGAATGAAATTTAGTAACCTTACCGTATGAAGACACTGTGAGCTCTGTGCTGGACTTGACTCGAGAATATGTGCATGGACAGTCTGTGTAACATTAGCTCGGCGGCGACAGGTCATGTTGCCCAATGTCACTCGCCTGTAATCGTAATTGTCGTAGCTTCGGTGACTGTATATGTGCGAGTGCCATGCGTGAAAATTGTAGGCGATGGGCACACTGTAGTATAGATATCTGTTGTGAAGGTTGTATACTCAACGGCCTCAATCGCCGGAGTCGAAGGTGGAGGGTTCATCGTTTGCGAAGCGGTGATAGTAGTATGGATACACGTTGGATTAGGAATAGTAGTCGTATAACCTTCAATGATCACAACAGTGCTAGAGGCGAAGCAGGTATTGATATATATCGGCCGCTCAACCACCGTCCAAACCACGCAGAGGTCTTCCATTGGCAGCGGCATGGAGCCAAGCAGTGAGTTCATGCCCCATACGAGGGAAGGAAGTCCCAGAAACACAAGATTCATAATTGCCATGGTGTAAGATTGAGTCTACAATTCTACAAGATGACTTGGAAACAAGAGAAACGAAGTGACCTTTAAACCTCTGTTACGCGTCGCGTGCTGAATACCGTCACGTCTTCAGGAATGGAAATCCCCCCCCTTGGAACACTTCGCTTGCTCCCGAACCTCGCTGAAGCCACACCAAATCATCTAAATAACAATCACTATCACATCAAAAAAATAAAATAAAAAATCCGAGCAAATATAATTAAAGGCGACATTGTGAAGTGTTCCATGTGAGGGTACACAATACACGAGAATAGCAACGACTACCTACCTCTGGGGGTAGAGGAAACCCGATATACCCAAGAGATACAAATATGCGTACTAAATAACCCCGGAATAATTGAGGTTCTCTACTGCAGATCATTCATTCCGTTGTGGTTCCGCTTGTTTCTTCATCGAATAGTGAGATCATTAGTGGCGCTCCCAGCCATGCTTGTGATTGTGGATGTGCTCAACTAGTGCAACTGAATCTGGACCCTAGCAAGGCATTTCTCGTCATTGGACTCACTTATATCCTTCGTGTAACTTACTGTTCCAAAAAAATATCATAACGTGAAACCAGTGCTCTTCATTAGCTCTACTAAGCTCTCGCCATAAAAGTTGGTATTGAAGTTCCTTTTCTTCCAGATACAACCTGAACCTTGCATCCTTGCTGTCCAAATCTCTCTCCTTGTCTGGAATTGAGAACCAATAAATTAAACGGCCAACTGTTGCGGTACGGACCCAGTCAAGAAGACACTCCGCTGGCTTTTCTGATCACCAGAGAATGATTTCTGGACCGGAGTGAATACCTGGGTTCTGATAACCGCAGCAACAAAACCCATATAATTGCCACGAAGGGGGGTTGGAAATGGCTCTGCTGCACAGAGGAAAGTCACAACGGCGGACTCATCTCCCCTAATAAATTGAAGATTCCGTACAAGTCGACGAAAAGCAGGAACTCGTTTGGATAAGGCCTAAAGCGTCTCCAAGAATCAGACCTAAGACGTCCTATAAGAAGAGACCGAGAGTCGTGGAGTGTTTTCTGCCCATTTTGTCCATCCGGAGCTCGCCAA
The DNA here is from genome assembly GCA_021399465.1 of Hyaloscypha sp. PMI_1271. Classification (NCBI taxonomy): domain Eukaryota; kingdom Fungi; phylum Ascomycota; class Leotiomycetes; order Helotiales; family Hyaloscyphaceae; genus Hyaloscypha; species Hyaloscypha sp. PMI_1271. Next base: position 124,913 of record JAJTUS010000114.1, read on the forward strand.
CAACGCAACCGGGCAGGTAGAAGCAGTTCGCCACTGGGCGTTACCAATGTTTTGGTAGTTGTATTTTTGCGGTTCACTTGTGAAATTAGGGTGGAAGAGAAGATATCGAAAAGAATGTCCTCGAATTAGTGCGGAGCTATGCTGGGTTTGAAGAGGGGGCTAATGAGCTAAGGAGTCAAGCTCCTAAGACATCTGCGCATTCCAGCTCCCGTGAAGCTCCCGGACCGTCACAGAATAAACTAGGAAATTATTACGAAATAAGGCTTGCAATGTGACGAAATCATAGCAGAACTATGTAAGAATTGCCTTCCTTGTTAGTCAGGGACTCACTGAAAAGGCACGGTCAGATACTTCCAGGTGTCAAGCATTGTCTTCCAGTAATGCCTCAGCGCGTGAATATATGAGACCTTTGACTTGATGGCATGTTTGCGGTATTGGGTAGAATCAACCACTCGAATACGCATGGTGGATACGGAAAGAGGGCGCCATTGTAATGTTACTTAAGAACCTCAAATCGTTGACTGAAAACTTACCACAATGCCCAGCCGGAAACATATTCTCCACACCCTCAGATGACACGTTCTGGTAGCATGCCAAGACGAGCAACGCCACTGCACCGATGACTACGGATTCCAAATCGATGGCAAAAATAGTTGGGGGAGCTACAAGAATGCGTCTTCTTCGAATCTACAACCTCTCGTCCGAAGCTTCTGTAGCATTGTTTCCGCAAACTGAGTACTTCCAACTTGCACCAAGAACAGAGATACCTCGAGCAACTATCGTCATCCAGAACAAGCCCGTTTGGCTTTTCCCGGGAGCTCTAATTGCGAGAATAATACCGAAGATGAGGAAGAAGGTCGCGAAGACAATGCCAGTTCGGCGTCCTATTTTGTCAATAATCTATCCGAAGAAGAGCATACAGAAGATCTCCCCAATTAGATATGAGTTTGAGAGATGAGTCTTTGTGCTCTTGGAAATTCCGTTTGGATAGCTATGGTAAGTATTAGCAATGATTCTGCGATGTGATCTGTGGGTGAAAAGTCCAGGTCTGAGAATAGAGGCTCCATGTAGCCATTGATTTGAGCATTCGATGCCAGAAACCAGTACCGTGACAATGTTGAAATCCGGTACTCCCTCCTTGCACCTTCCCTGCTCCTCTCGCCCACAGACTCACGATCCACAGGAGCCGACGAAGAAATCGCACGCGCAGCTCTGATCTACGACATCGGTCAGTTTTTGCCAATTGATGAGACAAAAGCTGCACAGATGGGAACGGATACTCCCCCCGTGGGACGGTTAGGCAATAGAATGATTGGAGAGAATGTTGTGAGGTTAGTTGGGAGTCGTGTTGCTGCCAAATGGTGAGCTTTTTCCCTTTCCTCATCTCTTCCCCTCTTCCCATTCACACCTAAAGAACACGCTGACGATTAATTAGCAGATATTTAACCGCGGTTTATACGAGGTATTATAATGGGTTGCCTGAGACTAGTAAGTAGAGTTTGAAGTTTCAGGGTGGCCCGCCTAAAGGGGAGGAGCTGGAACGTTTGGCAGGGATCCGTTGAGGGTTGAGATGGTTGAGTTGACGAGCTTGGATGACAAGGCGAAGATTATGGGGATTGCGTGGCAGACGCTGAGGACGTGAATTTAAGGATGTGATTCAGAGGCATCTTGAAGCTAAGATGGCATGTTAAAATCAACGATCAGCCAAGAGGCGCGAAATAGGTCTAGCCACATGGATGGAACGCTGTTGCCACTTCTCCCTGATTTTTCCGCATATAACTTGCTACCTAAATTTTCCTTATTCTCGATGTATTTTTACACTCAGTTTGAAGCCAAGGTCGTTTCAAATACGTGAACAGTATGCTCCCAAACCTTCTCTCCCCACCCCTTTTCGACATACTTCTCAAAAACACCATTCTCCACAACAGGAACAACTTCACACGCCTGATCAACCCTCAATGCCCCAGGCTCAAACTCCTCACTCACCAATAGTAAAGCCTGCCTCTCGCCACTCTCCTCCACAGAAACAGCCATCATCATCCAATACATTAACCCCGCCGCTCCTTTTATCACCGGCAGCAGCACCCTCCAAAGCAATCTCGACCCCTCCGGGGCCTGCAACTTACTAAAAATCTCCGTCTTCACCAACCCTGGGGCCGAGTGTAAGAACGTAATATCCTTATTACTTGGATCTTGGGAGAGATATGAGAAGGCGAGTGAAGTCATCGTGACAGTGTGATTTAGAAGTGCCGTGAACGACCAGTTTTGCGCAAGGCCGAAATCAGTTTCTAGGAGGGGTTTCTCGGCGCCAGCGTTCAGGACACTGAGAATTACTGGCCGGGAGGATGTGCGAAGGAGAGGAAGCAAGTTTGAGACGAGACGCATGCGGGAGTAGTAGGAGAGTGTGAAGCCTGCGTCGAGGTGTTCTTTCGTATCTGTTTGCTCGTCAGATCTTAAACTCGATATGAAAGTGGGGAATGAACATTGGGCTCCATTCAAAGGCATCAATCCGGGACTCATATATAAATAATCCATCTTTTTCTCTGCCTGTACGATCTGTTTACAGAGCACATCCACATCTGAGAGTAGCGATACATCGGCTTCGAGAAACGCGATCTTACAGTTCGGGTTCAAGGTTGCTAGTTTTGTATGTTGGGCTACAAACCGCGCTGCTGAGCGTCCGATTACGTAGAACGTTGGGGAGTGGAGCATGGTTGCCATTCTCTCGAGCGTGCTGGCTCCAATGCCGCTAGTTGCCCCAGCGAAGACGCACACGAGGCCTTGTTCATCGTGCGAGTTGGCGAAGCGCTGGTTGCTTTCTCTGTAATGGCGAAAAATTGTGTCAGCAAGTAGGTTTAGTAAGACAAGATTCAAGAATTGTTTACAAGTGTTCGAGATTTCACATTAGATCAACCCGTGTGGAATACCGCATATTGAAGTCACATACCTGATCGCTGCGATTTTCACCATGACTATCTTCGAGGAAGTATAATGGAACAAGAATCACATCGCTGAGGATGTTTTGGAGGTCAAAATTATTTGCGGACAATTTTTAGCGTGGTTTTTTGGGATTGGCGCAGCTTGCAATGTGTACTCCGTAAAGACTACGCCGCTGGTTTACCCCAGGAGGCCAGAGCGTAATTGCGGGATTCCACCCGGAAACGATCACTCTACTCCGTAGCACCAAAATTAGGTGCGGCGCCAATCCTCAGGCATGAAATCACGCAAACTAGGCTCTTTTCAGGAAGCTAACAAAAACGAATTGCAACCTGGGGCCCTCGGACTGACCACTGATCCGAGGCAAAAATAGGTGTTGCGTTAAATTTGGTGTATTTATGGCTTACTCGAATAAGGTTAGAAGTCACATGGACTTGACACTAAGCTTTATCTAGCATAACGTCATATTTTGTATCGTGCGCTGCTTCACTTCCCCAATGCCCAACTTTTCCTGGTCTTTATCGAGGCACCTCCAGCACAATATTGAGCCGACCCTTGAAAATAGTGCAAGGAAGGAAAATTCATAATTAATTCCAGCGATCACGGCGATTTGGAGCTTAACCCGATCGAGCTCACCGTAACGCAGCGGTATGGGGCTGCCTGACCAGGTTTCGCGCCCATACGCCTTGGAATGAAATGGAGAGTGACACAGGCTCTCTACAGCCTCATTCTTGTTGTTCATCTCCTCTTATCCGTAAAACCATATTCTAATACACAAGGGCCTCACGCCTCCCAACCTTATCTTCGTAGACGAATTCGAACTTCCTTGAACAGGCTGGTCTCGAAGACGGCGCGATTCCATTGCAAAATGCGTCTCCTACAGCGCCTATTAAATGGGTACATCGCCCTGACCCGAAACTTTCATGACGTCGCGACCCCCCAGTATGCCATTCTTTCACACACATGGGGAAATGAAGAGGAAGAAGTCACCTTTGATGATATGAGCTGTGGCAGAGGCCGAGACAAGGCTGGATTTGACAAGATCAAGTTCTGTGCTGAACAAGCGGCTAAAGATGGCTTGGAATACTTCTGGGTGGACAGTTGTTGTATTGATAAATCAAACAAGGCGGAACTTCGGGAAGCCATCTCATCCATGTTTCGTTGGTACCAGCGCTCCGCAAAGTGCTACGTTTATCTGTCTGATGTCTCGGATCGGAAGACGCACCTTATATGGGAACAAGCATTTCGGAAAAGCCGATGGTTCACTCGCGGCTGGACGCTTCAAGAGCTCCTCGCGCCGGTGTCGGTGGAATTCTTTTCCAAAGAGGCCCACCGACTAGGTGATAACCTTTCTCTCGAGCAACAAATTCATGAAATAACAGGTATTCCTCGGAAAGCGCTTCGAGGGGAACCTTTACCCCAGTTCAGTGTGAACGAGCGAATGTCGTGGATAGGGGACCGCAAAACCACCCTCGAAGAGGACCTAGCGTACTCATTACTGGGCATTTTTGGTGTAGACATACCTCCTCGTTATGGTGAAGGGAGTAAGGAGGCGTTTGAACGACTCGAAAAAGAAATCGGCAGGCTAGAGGAATGCCTTCGAGACCTACGCCTCACTGATCCCCGTCATCATAAAAGGCATATTGAGCATATCAAAGGTGGCTTGCTAGAGGCCTCATACCGCTGGATCCTTGACAATGACGACTATCAAACATGGCGCAATGACGAGCAGAGCCGGCTGTTATGGATCAGAGGCGACCCCGGTAAGGGCAAGACTATGTTGCTTTGCGGCATCATCAGCGAGCTCAATAAATCAATGGCCAAGACGGCTCTCCTGTCGTATTTTTTCTGTGAGGCCACTAACTCTCGAATCAACAACGCCACGGCCGTGCTACGAGGCCTGATATATATGCTTGTCTGTCAGCAGCCATCACTCATCTCGCATATCCGGAAGGAGTTCGATCACGCAGGCAAAGCCCTCTTCGAAGGCTCGGACGCCTGGTTCGCCTTGTCCGAGGTTTTCGCCGACATGCTACAAGACCACACCTTGAATAGCACCTACTTGATCATCGACGCACTAGACGAATGTGTGGAAGTAGACATGCCGAAACTGTTGAAGTTCATTGCAGAGAAGTCATCTCTATCTTCTCGTGTCAAGTGGCTTGTATCCAGCCGCAACTGGCCCCCTATCGAAGAGCAGTTAAAAAAGGCCGGAAGTAAAGTGACTTTATGCCTCGAACTGAGTGCAGAGTCTGTTTCTACCGCTGTTAGCATTTATATACAGCACAAAGTGCACCAATTGGTGCAGGATAGAAACTACGATGACAGGACCTTGAATTCTATCCTTGATTATATGTTCTTGAATGCAGATAGCACTTTCCTTTGGGTAGCTTTAGTGTGTCAAAACCTTGAGAATACCCACACCCCACAAGGATTAATCCGCGCGAGGTTAAATTCCTTTCCACCTGGGCTTGACTCTCTATACAGGCGCATGATAGCACAGATATACGAGTCGAAGGATTCAGAACTCTGCAAGCGCATACTTGCCTTGATCGCGACCGCTTACGAACCCGTGAATCTTACTGAACTGGCATCACTTGTCGAGATGCTAGAGGAGTCATTTGATGATGTGAAGTCATTAAGGGAAATCGTTGGCCTCTGTGGTTCCTTTCTTGTTGTTCGGGACCGTTCGATCTATTTTGTGCATCAGTCTGCAAAGGACTATCTGCTCGCAGAAGCATCAATTAAGATCTTTCCATCTGGAATGGAGAAAATCCACTATGAGATCTTCTCGAGGTCACTCAATGTCTTGTCCAGAAAGTTGCGACGAAATATCTATAACCTAGATTCGTTAAGCTACCCTATCGAGCGAGTGCAACCGCCGCATCCAGATCCATTGGCGGCATTACGCTATCCCTGTTTGTACTGGGTTGATCATCTCTACGAGTCTGAGCCCCACAATCACGCAGATATGAAAGTCAGTCTACAGGATAGAGGCCCTGTGTATGTGTTCGTCAAAGAGAAATACCTTTACTGGCTTGAGGCTGTCAGCATGTGTAAAGGTATGCCGAAAGGAGTGCTTGCAATAGCGAAACTCGAGAAGCTTATCCAGGTAAGTAGTCATCCCAAGATTATGTAGTTCTTGTTAACATAATCTAGGGAGAAGAGGCAGCTACTCTGGCGAAGCTGGTTTACGATGCTCGCCGATTCATTATGTACCACAAGCATGCAATAGAGATCAGTCCTCTGCAGGCATACGCGTCTGCCCTTCTATTCAGTCCAAGCAGTAGTTTGATCAGGCATCATTTCAATAAGGAAGAGCCAGATTGGATCACGATCAAGCGCCAGATAGGAGCTCAATGGAGCACATGCCTGCAGACGCTCGAGGGCCATAGTGGCGCCGTTAACTCGGCGGTGTTCTCACACGACTTAAGACGGCTGGCGTCAGCATCGAATGACGACACAGTCAAGATATGGGATGCCGCCAGTGGCGCGTGCGTGCAGACGCTCAGGGACCATAGTAGCTGCGTCAGCTCGGTGGCCTTCTCACACGACTCAACGCGGCTCGCATCAGCGTCGCACGACCGTACAATTAAGATATGGGATACCAAGAGCGGCATGTGTTTGCAGACACTCAGGGGCCATGAAGGCCTCATCAACTCGGTTACCTTCTCTCACAACTCAACCCGGCTCGCTTCGGCCTCGTTCGACGAGACGGTCAGAATATGGAATGCTAGCAACGGCATGTGCCTGCGAATACTTACGGACCATAGCAGCGAGGTCAGCTCGGTGGCCTTCTCACACGACTCAACGCGGCTCGCATCAGCGTCGCACGACCGTACAATTAAGATATGGGATACCAAGAGCGGCATGTGTTTGCAGACACTCAGGGGCCATGAAGGCCTCATCATCTCGGTTACCTTCTCTCACGACTCAACCCGGCTCGCTTCGGCCTCGTTCGACAGTACGGTCAGGGTCTGGGACGCCGGCAGCGGTGTGTGCCTCCAGAGGATTAATGCTCACGGCAAAGGTATCGTCAACTCGGTAGCCTTCTCAAATAACTCTACTCGGCTCGTGTCAGCGTCCGACCGTATACTTACAATCTGGGATGCCGGTAGTGGTGCATACCTGCAGGCGTTCAGAGGCCACTCCGGAAGAATCAACTCAGTAGCCTTCTCACGTGACTCAACACAGCTTATATCGGCGTCGTACGACTGCACAATCAGGATTTGGGATGCCAGCGATGGCGAGTACCCGCAGACGCTCGATGATAGCCATAGCGAGCTCATCAGCGCCGTGGCCTTCTCACGCGACTCAACGCGGTTTGCGTCGGCGTCATACGACCGCACGGTCAAGATATGGGACACCAGCAACGGCGTGTGCCTGCAGACACTTAATATTCCCAATCGCGAAGTCACTTACCGGTTGGCCTTCTCAGATCGCTCAAGAGAACTCATTTTGCCGTCGGGTAATGGGCGTGTCGAAACCTGGGACCAGCAGGCGGATAGCACAGGAAGTGGCAACTGGGAACTTATATCCAGATACCGGGGGAGGGGCCGTTTCGTTTACATAAATCAGAGATCATCATACGAAGCTACAAACCAGCCCCTGCATTGCGATGACAGCGATAATGACATCGATGATGCCACCTATATTGCCTTATCAACTTCAAACAAGCCGCAATTTGGTGGTGTAGCTTTGAGTTCAAGTGGAGAGTGGATAACATACAACTCAAAAAACCTTCTATGGCTGCCACCTGAGTATCGTCCGTCACGTTCGGCCGTATCAGGTGGAATGATCGGCATCGGTGTTGGATCTGGAGAGGTGTGGTTATTCAATGTCGAAGCCAATGCCATTGAGTAAAGTAGATACTTCTCCGTAAATTGGTGTGGGTTCCAGTGTCAATATTAGTCACGTACTGTGCTTGCTGCTCGGATTGAAGCTTCTCAAACATCAGTGATCAGTGCCGTCAACTTTGGCGCATCTATTTACACCATTACGCTACGAAAATATGCTCGACAACGTTTGCCTCCTCACGAGAATGTTAAACAGAAAAGTGACCCCAGGTACTTCGATCTCCTCCACGGCTTCTAGGTCACTCTTGAGCAGAGGGTGAGACGAGGGTGAGAAGCGCCTCAGCAGAGCGGCGAGGGTGACTAACCGCGTCCCCTCTCATGTGATATTTGCGGCAGAGTATGCGAGTCTGCTGGCCGTCACACTTGGAAGCTCTATACTCTCAAAGAAACTGTCCTTACTACCCTCGTCTAGCTCGTCGGGGCTCGGGGCCGGCGGGAGAGGCATATTAGGCTGCTAATAATACCACAATACCGTTAAAATTAGTATCAAAATCAGTCGCATTGATATGCGAATAACTATACTTCTAATAAATTTAGATATCAAAAACCATGAATTTTCATATTAATTGCAGCAAAATGGGATAATTTTTGGCAGTGGATACAGTGCGACGTCCAAATTCGCTTGTTAGTCGGCGAAGCCCTGTAAGCCCTGTAAGCCCTAAATGATAGGCTCGGCTCCCCTGGAGTAACCCAGTGTAGGAGTTAAAAGCCAATGAAATACAAATAAGTCCGCTGGGGAAAGCAAGAGGAGGGAATGCTCAACTAGCCAGTCCTCCATGTAGATTCCGGATATGCCACTTCATTCTCCAGGTCTCTCTTTTCAACAGCAGAAGAAGATGGAACACATTTTCTGCAGCATTCATGGCAGCGCTCCAATTTTATGAAAGGTCTCTGGCACCTTACAAGCCGGAGTGCAGGACTGAGCTAGACGGAAAGCTCCTTCACTCTAACTATGACCAATCTACCACCCCCTCCCTCAACTCCGTCCTGATCTTCCCTTGAGGTTCCCTATACGCAGAACGCGGCATAAAGTGACGGGATTACAGGTGCATGCATAAATACAGGGCCACTAATAGAGCCTGTAGTGTCTCACTATGCCCTGTAAGCCCTATAATTAGTCTGAATCAGAGGCGTAAGGCCCCTGAAGCCCACTGAAACCTCATGCAGCTCGATTAGGAGGATATATTAAGCCACAGGCTTTCTATAGGCTATTAGCCCCTGTGTTTTTAGGCCTGCGTCCGCAATCGGGAGCGGGGTAAAGTAACCCCCCTCCTTACCTCCCTCCCACTTACCTGGTACAATGGTGCTCCTTACTCACTCTCTTCTTTACTCTCACTTCTTATTAATTATGGCTACCTTTGGTGGTTTATATGACTTCCCTGATTTATCAGATGGCCAATCAGAGCTCTCCTCTCCTCCTGATTCCTCTGATTCAGACGAATCAGACGAAGCTACTGAAGATGAAGAGGACGCCTGGTATAATATACCCTCTGATTCAGAAGACGAAGACGATGATTCAATTGCACCAAGCTTCACTCTACCTCTTCGCCCTCCTCTAGCTACTTCTACAGCCTTTACTATGCCCAGTATCGTACGCAAAGAGCATTCCACTGGTGCTAGAATCAAGGCTATTTATATGCTTGAGCAAAAACGATCTGCAGGCGATATCAAGAAAGCTACAGGAGTATCCAGAACTCGTGTTTATGAGCTTGCAAGCCTTGCTAGACAGCGTGGATAGAGAGAGAATAAGGATATGCCCCTGGAAACCTGTCATGTGCTTAATCAACCTCGTTCTGGTAGACCAGCAATCCCACCAGCTGCAATCAAGTGTGTCCTGCAAGTGGTACTTCAGAATTCAACTACTCGTGGTTTCTCCTGTGCTACTATCGCAAAGGAAGTGAGGAAAAGAGGTCACGAGGTTGCCGCACGGACAGTTTGGAAGGTTCTCACAGCAGCTGGCTATTCTCAGTGTAAACTGATAGTAAAGCCTGGTTTAAATAAGCTTAGCAAAAAGGAGAGGCTAGACTGGTGTTTGGAGCACGAGCATTGGGGCATTGAGGAGTGGAAAAATGTGATTTTTACAGACGAGACAGCAGTGCAATTAGGCAGTGTACGAGGAAAACGAAGGATCTGGAGGCTTCCGGGAGAAGCTTACAATAAGCACTGTATCAGGAGACGCTGGAAAGGCTTCTCTGAGTTCATGTTCTGGGCGTCCTTCTCATACGATAAAAAAGGGCCATGTCATGTGTGGGAAAAGGAGACAGCACAGCAAAAGCGAGAGAGAAAGGCTGATTTGGAAGCAAGGAACTCCTTAATTGAGAAGGCTAATAGACAGAAGTGGGAGAAGGAGCAGAGGAAGTGGCTAAGGGACTGGATTAAAGCTCATGGCAGGAGGCCTGGTGGAACGAGAAAAATATGGAAGCACAATGAGAAAACTGGAGCTTTTGTGGTAAAGAATGGCCGTGGAGGGATCAATTGGTATCAATACCAAAAGGAGATCCTTATCGCAAAGCTCTTACCCTTCGTAAAGGAGTGCTTAAAGGATCGTCCACTTACGATTGTTCAGGAGGACAATGCACCAGCCCACAAGTCTCATTATTAACAAGGAGTTTACAACCTCTGGAAGATCATGAAAATGCTCTGGCCAAGTAACTCACCTGACCTTAATGCTATTGAACCTACGTGGTTTTATATGAAGAAGGAAACGACAAAGCGGGGGTCCACAAGTAATAGAACGAAGCTGAGAGTAAGGTGGGAGAAATGCTGGGAGAATCTCCCTCAGAAAAAAATCCAGGAGTGGATTGAGGCAATTCCTCATCACGTGAAAGAGGTAATTAGATTAGAGGGAGGGAACGAGTATAAGGAAGGACGAAAGAAGGGCCAAGAGAAAGTAGGAGTATATTGCTGAAGTATATCCTCAATTATGATCAGTTTAATCGAGTGGTTTACCCCTCCTGTAAGCCCATTTTTTAAGCGAAATAGCCTTCAGGGGGCATGTAAGACCTTACAGGGCACTTTAGTGGAGTGCATATAATTATGCCCTATAATCCCGTCACTTTATGCCGCGATCTGCGTACTTCTTGTACGCCGACACCGTACACAACTTCGTAATGGCATCCCACTCATAGGACGCAAGCTCCGTCGCCAGATCATGCGGAACATACTCCTCGTCCTCCAGCCTTTCCTCCTCGAGATCAGCCAACCACAAGCAGTACTTCCCCGATAATTTCCCATCCCACAATCCCTCTCTTCTCGGGTACCGTATCAGCAAGTCAATGGCCTCTCGCCTCAATGCTCGATGTCGGAACCGGTATGTAAGCACACCCAATGGTATAAGGAGATTCGCCTCCATCGAAAACCCACCGTCGTAGTCGCAATCGAGCAGCAGAGTCTTGCACAAGGTCATGAGCTCTGTCAGTCTGGCGGTCTGGCCATAGTATGATTCCTGCAGACTCAGCATCGGAACCATCATTGTGAGGTACGTGTACAAGTATGTGATCTTCAGCACTATCGCACGTTTGAATTCATCCGGATTGGTCGAGCGTCGAGCCTTGAGGAAGAGAGGACGGAAAGCATTCGACCAAGCCGTGAACTCGATGAACCGCCTGTTGCGTTCGAGACACCATTCTTCATTCGAAGTGTACTCGTTCGGCGGTGGATCGGGCGAAGTCCTGGTTATCTCGTACTGTGGGGTCTTCACGTGCCACGGCCAGCCGTACCTAGACGAGCCAGTCCAGTGGACCTGTCGGATGGAGAGGATGCGAAGCACCGAGCGTGCCTGACGCATGTTTGTAAACTCCTGCGGGATGTCGTCCCTCATGGTTCGACGGCATTTGAGAAGCGTGTCTGAACCCGATTGGGAGTACCTGCTGTGAATGAGGGCCTGGACCTGAAGCTCTTGGAAACACTCGAGAATCTCGTCGTCGATGTCTTCAAGAGCCTTGGGGTCTTGACCTTCGACCAGGAAACTCATGGCTCGGATTTGCGCAATCTACCGAGGCCGATAGCGATACTCCTGCCAAAACCCGGTTTGCACATTGCACTTGACATTGCGCACATTACACTTGACATTTTCTATACTTTCACTTCTCACATAATAAATTACTTATACTATAAGATATTTATAGGGTTATAAATAGCTTATATACTTTTCTAATTATTCTCTTTAATTTAGATTAATTAGAATTCTTCTAATAAGAACTTTTTTTTTAATAAAATTTTGAAGTTCTTCCTTTCTCGCTTAGAGATTTGAAGCTATTTTCTAAGTTCTCAAGATCTTTTAGTATACTTCTATAATTCTTAATCTTTTCAAATTATTTAAACTCTTACACATATATTAATTATAATTTATATAACTATAAGAGTAATAGGAGCTTTAATAAGCTTAATATATTAGAGAAAGATTTAGGGAGACCCTAGTAAGATTTAAGCGAAGCGGCCGCAAAGGCTCGTGCGCTCGGAAAGCCCGTCCCGTGCACCCTGCTCTCTGGGCTCGTCCGCTCGCGAATTCTCCTTACCTTTCTTTAAGAAATATTAAATCTAATTACTTATATAAGAATTTCCTAAAATAGACTTAATAAAAATTATATAGAATTCAATAAGGAATTAAATAGATTAATAGGAATTTTAATAATTACTTTATCTGAAAATCTCAAAAGCTAGTGCAATGTGCGAATGTGTAATGTGTAATGTGCGTAATGTCAAGTGCAATGTGCAAACCGGGGTTTTGGCAGTACAGGGGTTATCGGCCTCGGTACAATCGCGGAATTTTTGTTAAAGTGGTAGATTTCAAAACAGACGCAGATGATACAGGCGACCAGCTTGCTTCTCAAATCGAGAGATCTCTCTGCGATGGTACTCCGCATATCTGCTATTGCTAAGCTGTACTCGTGATATGCGAATTGACGCCGGCGTGTCTGGTCTGGGGTTTGGGCACGATTTCTCCATGTCTTAGGGTCCAGTGCTCCGAGGGCTATAATAGCGTGTCGGACTGAAGGGTGTGTCTCGCAAACCTGGAGAATGAGACGCTTCCAGAGGTCAGTGGAAAAGAGGCCTGTTAATTGGGCAGCAGTTTGGGTGGAGAACATTTGAAAGTATCTTTTCTCTTGGTCATTTTTAAAGAGGGAGGGTGACGGTGACCGGGAGACCGAGCTGGGTGGTGTAGGAAGCATCCGGGTACCCCTTTGTGGCGGTACATATGACGCATAATTGGAGGGAGGAAGCACACGACCTGAGGAAGCAACCGGGCGCCTTGAGGAGTCGTCCTCGTCTGCGGGGCCGTACCCATCACAGTCGAGGTCAGCCTTGACACAGCGCCGACAGCTCGGCCTAGCTTCGTCGCACTTCACTCTCCGGATCCTAAATATACTCAGCAACTGGCAAACACCCGAAGGGCTTGCAGATATCTTAGGGCGCGCTCACTTGCATGTACCGCATCCCTTCTTTGACTTGTGGTGAAATCGTTTCTTCGTCACTTGGCCCTTGTCTCTGCCTCTGTCTTGACCCTTGCGCACCAACTGTTGGTCGGTATGGGGCTCCTTCCGGTCCACATGATTGGCTGGCAGGAGCTGTCCGCGGCCACTGAGTGCCTCCCAGTGAACGAGCGCGCCCGGATGATTGGACGAACGCGACGTCAACCCATCTGGAGCCATTATAAGGTGCAGTAGCAAGTTAAGGCGTCCCTGGCGTCGAACAGATGGGGATCTCTACATGTATGGCACATTGGCAGATGGGAATCGAGGGTTGCGATGGAAGAAAGGAGCAGTCGCGTCCAAAGGCATAAAGGCTCCGACTCCACTTACAACGCCGTGGTTGGACAGCGTATCTGCGTATTTGACGACCAATCACATCTCAGAGCTCGTGAAATTGGGGGCGACACTTAAAGCTGGCCAATGGAATGGGGGTTTCTTGTGCGTGATGTATCGAGGAAAGCGGATTATCGAATTCTCCGTGCCTTACAGAGAGATTGAATACCTAATCAATATTACAAAAATAGAACAACCCATTGTATGGCTAAACGAATGAAATAACCACGTGATTTACCTCCGCCTCCTTCAGCTTCTATAATCCTCAATGAACAAGTTTCAACTTGAATACATATTGAAAGACTGAATCTTGAGCCTCAATGTGTCCAATGTAACACCCCTCTTTGGACCTCGAAATGGCTAAGGGGAAGTACAGTTTCGTCTTCTCTTATCGCGTTTGGTTGGGGAAATCTTCGCATGGAAATATGCATTTAGAAGTAACTACTTGCTATTAGACTTTTTTTGTTTAATATTGTAAACAGAAGAGGGTTTGTTTCTATACCTCAATCACAAAAGCGGACTCGACTAATGAGGTACGAAAAGGGGTGTCACGTGATTCGCTAAAGAATTCAAGGAAGCATTTCTCACTCGCCATCAGGCATTTCTCCGGACACCTTTTCTCTCCCAGCATCAACAAACATTGAAGCAAACGAAACACACAACGACATGACTCCTAGTTGATTTCACCAACGGGGCGCGGCATGCAAAATTTCAATCATTCCGTCTCTCAACGCTCTGTCCTCAAGTATCAGCTGTGTTCCTGGCGCACGCCAGGTATGCGAATAACTGCAGCCCCCCCCCTTTTATCTGCAAAGGTGCCCCAAGATCCAGCAGAAGCGTCGATCGGATCATGTCGAGCAATGTTTACCTGTTCCTCTTGAATTAATATTTTTGCAACAACAATGCGGGGTTGAGGTTGGGTAAGATCGTCAGATGCGGGGACCGTAAGTAGCGCACTTGCCGATCGTTTGCCAGAGCTGGGGATCAGAAGGAAATGGGGATGAGAATGTGGTAACTTGGCTGGGATTACTGGACAAGTTCTGACCATCTTTGTGCTCCTTCATCCAACACATTGCCTCCACTTCGATGTTGCAAACGTTTACCCGCCGTGCAAAGAGACACTATTCCTGTGTCGTCTATCCTATGCCTGGCAAGAGATAGACATCGTCAGCTATCACTTGGGGAAAGTGCAGAGAAATGTGGAGCAAACACGGGGAAGGGCACGAGAGGTTCTATCTGAAAATCATCTCAGGCAGCAACACAATTGTCGCCGATCTTGGAGTTTTTTGCTTTCCATTCTAGTTCGAGACTCGCCACCAACTTTCCAAAACTCAAAGACTTGAATATTCTAGCGATATCGAAACATACTAACATATATAATGGCAGTCGGTGCCAGAAGGAACAGCTACAACTTTTGCCGTGACCTTCTTCGCGCCCTTGGGATTTTTCACATATGGCTACAACTCAGCAATCATAGGCTCGGTGATCGGGCTCCCATGTTTCTTTTCCCACCTTGGCATCGCTTACGCAAGTGCCAACGGCTCACCTATAACAAGAGCCATTAACGATGTAGGCTGCAGCGGTGGTGCAATTGGCTGTTGGACAATTACCTATCTCGCTGATTACTTTAGCCGACGCGATTCAGATCAGCTGCGTTATATCCATCATTTTAGCAGCGCTTCAAACTGATTCGGCGCACATTGCTATGTTGTTGGTAGCTCAATTCATGAGTTTTAGCATTGGATGGATCAACTCCATTGTTTCAACATGCCAGTCAGAGATTGCTCCTGCTGCGCAAGCGGCCGCCTAGTTAGTTCTCACGGATTCGCCATTTGCATCGGAGATGTAAGAACTCTGCTCCCGCACTCCATAGTCAGAATGAATGCTAAATGCAGGCTGCGGCAGGATGGGCAGGTGGTGGAATCTAATTTGCTTCTGCTGGCATTCAGTGGCGTCTTATTCTCACTCTGCCAGCCATTATAGCAAACTCTTACCGACCAGGAGCCTCTGGCTTTGAGAATTTCCACGTTGACTTATTAACCAAGCTTGTGATGCCAAAGGTAGGCTTTCCAGACGATCATCTCATGTCAAGGCATGGGTTAACACATTCCGCAGTCCTGAAAATTCCTTGAGAGGCTTCACGCCTGCCCGAAGATCCACATTACATCACAACTCGAGAAGACTTCATGCAAATCCACAAACAAGCCGAACTTGAGCGATCACAGAAAGTCAGCAATCTCATCCAGCTGCTTATGTACCTAACATGTCGGAGATGTATGTGGTACGGGCTTCTTTTTCCAATGCTTGGCTCAGATGGCCGGTGTCCTTGTCATCAACAACTATCAGGTGAGACGTCTTGGTGTTGTATCTCGAGCTTGGCTAGCTGGCTCAGTTCTTCTTTACACCAATCTCGGACTCCACCGTGCCGATACTGAGTATATGGGTGAGAATCCATGGCTTCGAAAGCCAACCGAACACATCAGCATCACTCTTTGCATTATGCCTCTTATTTTGGGTCCTATATTTCGGGCGCTGCTCTCATCGGCCTGGTCAGTTTCCGAAGTGTGCCGTGGAGGCTGAAGGCCTGAGAACGACTTTGCCGAGGGCCCAGTGGCTGGTGGAGCTGGCGGTGCACGCCCTGCCGGGCCAGTCAACGCATCGCGGCCGACGAGCCAAGTCTCCATCTAAATCAATCGTCCAATCATACCTCATCTGGATTTTTCATCCTGCCTATGATTGGGCGCGGCGGAGAAGGCCGGCGGAGGCGGCGGGAGCAGCGTGGGTGGCGTTATTGCCGACAGCTGTGAGGTTCCACAAATGCAGGTAAGCCATCGGGCTGAGCGATCAAATCTTTCCGACCACCAAAACAAAAAATACAGTCAGCTCTTGAGCTGCCAACGTCATCCTCCCTTGCCTTTTACACCAACCAATTCAGCATTTGGAATGCCAATCAACTTGGAATAAGCGCGATACCTGCAAGACGCCTTCCTCGGTGCTTACCCACCTCTGTCTGGTCTTTGCCGTTCTCTCCCCCGCCCTTGTGGCGCTCCCGGCAATCTCAGATGCTGAAACACAGCCTCATGAGTGTGCTGTTATTTGTGTCCAGCGGCCAATGTGCCTTAGGCACAGCAGTTGCTCAGCTTAGGACCTGCATGACAAATGCAGATGGCAACTGTTATCAGCGCTGTATAAAGGCGTTTGGATATCCGCTCTCTGCTTCTCCTCATCTCATTATCTCATTATCTCATACAGTCTTCTCATTTCAAATCTTTCCTATATCGTCTTTTCCTTGACACAATCTTTAGATCTTTTCTCTACTTGGATCTTACAATTTTTCTTCCTTACTTTTTTATTTCGCCTATTACAATCTTCTATTGTCCCATCTCTTCTTCCAACATGAAATTCTCCACCATCCCAACGCTCGGCGCACTTTTCGCAGTCGCTTCCGCTGGTCTTCACACTCAGGAAGTCGACGTCGTCTGCACTGATCCCTACCCAACCACTGTTACTCAAACGGTTACCGTCACAGCACCTCCTCACGGAGGAAACACCTATGTCCCAACCAACGTCCCGCGCGACCCCTCTCCATATGTTACTACCTATGGCGGCTCTGTCACCTCTGTCGGCTACTCCGGATCCAAGACCTCCGTTTGGGTTTATCCTACAGGCTCTCCTAGCCACGACTGCACCGTCGCGATCTATGAGAATGACACTGTCAACGTAATCATCATCAACATCAATGTCCAGATCGTCAACGGAGCGACAACGACAATCACCTCGACAAAGACGGATGTCAAGCCAACCTGGGTGCCTCAACTCCCTTACAGCACAACCTCCACAACCTCCTCCTACGGCGCAAAGAAAACCCACAACGTCATTGTCGGCGCTGATGGCGAGCTCAAATATGCTGGGAACAACATCGACGCCGCAATCGGAGAAATCATCCGCTTCGACTTCAACAGCACCAACCACACCGTCACCGAATCCACCTTCGATAAGCCCTGCTCACCCAAGGACGGAGGATTCAACACCGGGTTCAACCAATTCAACAACCAGAACCACACCGGTATCATCTTCAAGGAGTTCGAAGTCAAGGTCAACACTCCGCTTTGGTTTTACTGCGCGCAGACCGTGAAGGTGTCTCACTGCCAAAAGGGAATGGTTCTTGGTATTAACGCTGCCGGCAAATTCCCCGAGTTCCTTGCTAGGGCTACTGCAACTACTACTTCGACTTCCAGCACTGCTTACACCACGCCAGCAGCTTACACCCCCGTTACCACCTCTTCCTACATACATAAGGCAGCTGTGGCTACTCCTTCTGTATACGCCATCAAGGGGCGGAGAGTAGCTTCTTGGTCAGCTTAAGTGTTCGACTATCGATTGGAAGAGGACTGTTGTTGCATAGCGAGGAATTTGGCATGGGTTAGACGGGTTAGACGGGTTAGACGGGTTTGATGGCATTGTCTGGCGTTTCTGGAGTTTTAGATCTGGCTGCGATGCAGAACACGAAGTGCAACGTGCACATGCAATATTATACTAGAGCTTGAATATACTTTTGTTCAAGACAATCAATTGCTTTCCTTAATTTTCTCAAGTGATCGTGATTTGAAGCTGAAAGTATTCTGAACAAGCTCGTTTTAAACCCGAATTATATCTTCCACAGCATGAACTCAGAGTAGAAAAAATTCTGTAAGAGAATATTATTCGAGACTCCATACAAACTCTTGTTTTATATAAATAGTATCAAAAATGGTTAATAACCAGCTTGGGCAGGCGTAGATTACTAGAGCTTTATAGACAAAAACAGAAGAATAAAAACAAGTTATAGAGGGAAAATTTTCTAGAAATGCTTGGGCACCCTTTATCGATTTTTTGAAATAAAGAACAAGTAGTCGAGAAGGAGTTGTGGAGTGAATTAATACATGAGATAACGGTTAACGAATTTCAAGGTTGAGTCTAGTCGAGATGAATTCGTTAGGATAGAAGGAAGGTTTAATAATATAGCCTCAAGCTTCGTGGTCCTCCTAGGTACTAATATTAGTGCCTTATTTCTGACTTATTCCTGAAGTCAAATCTCTTCGTGTTAATCTGTGTCTATTGAAAATTCACTGCATACCGGCCCAAATCCCGGTATCTAGACGGTCGGACCTGGATGGGATGATGTCCCATTTTGAAACTAGCATTAATAGCTTGTCCTTACACAAGTTCTAATATAAACCGTATTAAGATGTATTTGGAGTTAGATTAAACAAGCATTATATAAACTCCGGAGACAGCCCATTATGGTGACTAAAGTAGAACAAATAACACGTGAGGGATAAGATAAAATACCCTAGGGAAGGATTAATTGTTTGATTTCAAAGCAAGAGTATTCGGTCTATGGCTTCGTAAACTCCCATAGGTGGTCAACTCGGTAATTATATGCTGTGTTTGTACATTTTGATTGCTCAAGGTGTTGAGCCGAGAGTGAGTCGAGGGTGGTCAGCGCCTGAGTAAGAGTGGCAAGCTTGTTAACCGAATACGAAGCACAAACATAGAAAGTCATAATACCCATGTCTGCAGAAAACCCGGGTTTAATTTTCATACGAAAGTGCTGGAATTTGTCGTCCAAGATTTCACTAGGAAGTACCTTGAAAGTGTATTGCGCCTGTAAAATACGTCGCCGCCTCTCAATCACGCTTGCTAGAGGCTTCGCTTGTCATCCTTCGACATCTCTAATGTATTACACAAAATTTTACTATTCTCAACTAGCTGTTATCTTCTAGTAATTCTTCAGTGTTTGCTGGATTTAAAGTCCTTTGACTTCTCAAATATGTATAAAGAAAGCGCTTTTCAAGTCCGTTAGTCCTCTCTCCATCCAACCTCTGACTCAAAACTTCTCACCAACTTCCCACTATCTCATCTTCAACCACAAAACAAGACCATATCAAACATTTCACTTCTATTTCAAACAGCCAATATGCAGTTCACCTGCTCAACCATCTCAGCCACTATGATGTTCAGTGGTCTCCGCTTGGTGGCCTCCGCTCCTCCGAACTCCAAGTGCAAGCCAATTCCAAGCTCAACCAATACTCTAATCCCAACTGGTACAATCTCTCTCCTCCCCTCCCACTTGATCCTTGAGCACTAAGCATATCACCAGTTTTGGGTAATCCCGGGGGCAACGCCCCAACCTACCATGCCGCCCCTGTTGCACAAAGATGCTACAACGTCGACTCTACAACCGTATCCTTTTTCTGGGCTATTGGACCTCTGTCAGTCAAATATGCATGATAAGTCTCCGACTATCACTGGAATCCTAAGTTTCCATAATCTATAGAAGGGAAAGAAGGCTGTAGCAACACATAGCAGTCTATGCCAGTTCTTATTATCTCTCGGTAGATATTGGTAATCACGGGTAACGCCAATTGGTGAATGTGAATTACAATAATGGATTCTGAAAGACCAACAGCACCGAGATGACTTAGGCTTTCTGACGTAGTCTTCTCATGGCATCGCAACGAGTTTCTTCCGTGTATTGGTGGCTGAGATTGGGGGCGCCGAAGCGGTGCCGCGAGAGCATGTGACTTTTAGGACGATTGCCATTCGATCGTTACAATGAAATCTCTTCTGAGACATGTGATTTCAATTACTATCCACTGGCCCAGCAAATTCCATTCCTGGCTGCGGATCTACAGTGCATCGTCCCCAGTCAGCCTTTGGCAGCTCCCCTGAACCAAGTAAGTGACCCCGCACAGTTAAGCGAGTGTGGCAGAGACATACGAAGCATTACGCGCTCATGCTGGGGGTTGCTATCTAAGGATGTAGCGACTTCTCGGGTTCGTCATGATCCAAAATCATTGCTTGGCGAGCGATGTGAGGCATCACCGAATGGGTCGGAGGTACAGGGCCGAAGGAGATGGACTCGACCTGAGCATCATTTATCTTACGGTCTGGTGCTGGTCCGTCACGCTCGGCCCCCCTTGCTTTTCCCGCGTGATACAGCGCGAGTACTTCTGTAAATTCTTGGACGTGGTACCCGTTCGTCCCATCTACCAATACTAGCCGGGTTCCCCTTCGCAGCTCTGACCAGGAGGGTAACAGGGACCCGACTAACGTTACGCCGAACCACGGCCTCTCTCCGCTGTTCGATGTGTTACCCCTGCCTTCCCCGACTCAACCAACTTCCCCGGATTCCCCGAACCCCCCGGATTCGCCAATCATGAATTCAGAGCCGCTGGTACAAACCGTACTACTCAAAAGGAGGCCAAGCGAAGATCTTGTTGAATCCGACGTGGTGATTGGTGGATACTGCAGCCCTCCCTCGACTGGTGCCGGATCTCCTCCCATATTGAGAGACTTAGCCTCACAATTATTCCGTTGCTACCGTACACATTACCGGCAAGCGAGCATACATTTAATATGCGCTTCAATCAGCATTCAGCACTCGATGGACCCGCCCAGCATCCAAGTGACGACATATAGCCCGGTGCCTCATCTCGTACTTTCTAGTGCTCTTTGTACCTTGCTTGAACATTAGTATTTCCGGGTTAATATTTCTTCTGCAGGGGCGATGAAATCTACCTCGGGGGAAAAAATTGGGACCGAATTGAGGTGACCTCAATTGAGGGGTATGATGCTTTAGGGAATTGGCTTAAGTCTATATAACCCCACATCGACTGTGGCTAGTTACTAGAACAACTCCTGTTCAATTTCATCAAGATGATCCTACATATATTTTCTCTGCCGTTTCTGGCTGGTATTGCCAGTGCTATCAACCTCAAAGTCTCAAGCACTGGCGGCAATGCATCATCTCCACTTATGTATGGGCTCATGTTCGAGGATATTAATCACTCTGGAGATGGGGGCATATATGCAGAGTTGATAAATAACCGAGCATTCCAAGGAAGCAGAGCATTTCCATCAACTCTTGAGCCATGGGTACCAGTTGGAAATGCAGTCTTTACTCTGCAGAACACGTCAATACCACTCTCCTCTGCACTTCCGACTTCAATCAATGTTGCTCCCGGACCTCTCTCTCGAGACGCCAAAATTGGGCTGCTCAACCCCGGATGGTGGGGTATCGATGTCAAACCTCAGAAGTACACCGGCAGCTTCTGGGCACTGGGCTCATACAAAGGACATTTCACGGTAAAACTTCAATCGAACCTAACCGACGATGTTTTTGCCAGTGTAGAGATCCCATCTTCTTGCCAGCCCAGTAAATGGGTAGAGCACAAATTCGAATTAGAGCCCAACCATGCAGCAGCGAACAGCAACAATACTTTTGTTATCGAATTTGAGCCCGGCAGCGGAGCTGTGAACTTCAATTTGATCAGCCTCTTTCCACCAACGTACAAGAACAGGCCGAATGGAAATCGGCCAGAGCTCATGGAGGCGTTAAAAGCCCTCAACCCAAGTTTTCTTAGAATGCCAGGGGGAAATAACATGTCCGTATTGCTCAATACAAATTATTTATCTAATACTAACTTTTCATCAGAGAGGGGGACATCTGGCACTACCCTTGGAGGTGGAACGAGACGATTGGTCCTCTCACCCAACGTCCCGGCCGTCCAGGTACATGGGGTTATGGCAACACCGACGGACTGGGTCTTGTTGAATATCTCAACGTACATATTTTTCTCCATAACTCACTATCCCCGTTTATTCCCTTTACTAATAATGTACCAGTGGTGCACTGATCTCGAGGTCGAACCTCTGCTTGCTGTATGGGCGGGAATGTATCTCGGTAGTGATGCAGACCACATCCTCTCTGCTGAAGCCCTAGCACCGTGGGTAGATGATACACTTAATGAACTCGAATTCATCCTTGGTCCGATTTCCACGCCCTACGGCGCTCTTCGCGCTTCTTTGGGCTACCATGAACCTTGGGCTTTGAAATATGTCGAAATTGGCAATGAAGACAACCTCTACACTAATGGAGGCAGCACTTACGCAGCATATCGCTTCAGTGTGTTTTATGATGCCATCACCGCAGCATATCCAGATCTCAAAATAATATCATCTACTGGGGACTACACAGCAGTTGGGGGAAACGGCGAAACTGCTAGCTGGACGGATTTCCACACCTACTCACGACCAGATACCCTCGTGAGCATGTTCGATAAGTTCGATCATGCTTCACGGGAATACAAGACTCTGATTGGCGAATACGCTATTGTGCAGGAGAACCTGAACGGACAACTTGCGGGGGTAAATTGGGATCTACCAAAGTTTCCACAACCAGTTTGGATTGGAGCTGTGAGTGAGGCGATTTGGAGTATTGGGGCAGAGAGAAATAGCGATGCGGTTGTGGGCATGAGCTATGCTCCTGGGTTCCAGAATTTGAATTCTTATAACTGGAGTGTAAGTCTGCTCTGCTCTGCTCTATCTATACTCATGAGTTTTGTCTCTTCAAACTCCCTTTCCTTCTCTTGTATTGGAATCTTACCATCTACCATTATCAACAACTAGCAGCAGCTAATAAGTCCTCAAACAAATAGCCGGACCTCATCTCCTTCACCGCCGACGTCTCGCAGACTGTCCTCTCAACCTCTTGGCATGTAATTAATCTCTTCTCCAACAGCCGCTACACATCAACAGTTCCAATAACCTCAGACTCCCCACTTGGGCCCGCATACTGGGTAGCCGGGACCTCCGGAGAAGGGAAGTACACTTTCAAGACTGCAATATACAACGCCACTTCCTCGGTCCCATTCAACATCACCTTCGAAGGTGTAGCAAAGGGGACGTCTGGACGGCTGACGGTATTGAGTGTCCCGGAGGGGCTGAGTGCTAACATGTTGGATGGCGAAGGGGTGCCGACGGAGGTGGTGGCAAAGAGAGAGGTGGAGCTTGTTGCGGGGAGCGCGGGAGAGTTTGGGTTTGAGCTGGAGAACTGGGAGGTTGCTGTTTTCACGACTTGACATTTACATTTGACTGTAAATTAATGAGGTAGCATTAGCCTCCAAATTATAAAACTCGCTTCGCTTGCTTCCTCTGCCGGGTCAGCGCTGTGTTGCGCTGCGAGCTTGCCACTGTCATTAATCTTACTTTTGGCCGTGGCCACGTCCTCGGTTCCGCGCCGTGCGCCCCCCTGACTGACCCCGTCGCTGTGGGTCTGCGCGTCCCCGGCCGCCCATCAAAGCAGGACGCTACCCCTCCCACAGCCCCTGGCACTCTGTCTGCTCACCCTTCAACCGCCACTCGCACCCACACCCGTACTCAACCTCGAGCGATTCTGCTGAATTCGAAACTCCAACCATAAGTCACGTACACTGCACTATACGGCACTACGCAATGTTCTTTCGCCTAATCTTCCTTTGCATTGCGGCTGTTCAGGCTCATGGCTTGGACAGCGTGAACTACGGTGCATTTACGCAAACCGCGACGTACTCGATTGCAAACCAATTGGGGTTCTTCACTGCGTATGGGTTGGACGTCCTCTATCAACAAGTACCCAATTCAACTTATGCTTATGCGCAGATTCTCAATGGCGGCTACGACATCTTAACTGGCACCATTGACAATGCTGTCAATCTGCGACTGAATTCCAACGAGAACGTCACGGTGATAGGCCAATTGGACCAGGGTCCCGACCTTGTGCTCGCATCGAGCCCAAATATCACCAGCATTGCCCAGTTGAAAGGTAAATCTCTGATTGTCGACTCTCCTGTTAGTGGCTACTCGTATCTCCTGCGCAAAATCTTGAGCACACATGGACTCTTACTGAATACCGATTACTTCTTCCAGGTGAGATCTTCAAGGGTCCATGTCCACGTTGTATAAAGGTTAACAAAGGTAGACGGTTGGGGGCACCAATCTCAGATATGCGGACTTGGTTGCAGGAAAGCTTCCCAACGGGACTGCCGTTTATGCAACAATTCTCGTGTACCCATTTACAGCGGAGGGTGAGGCTCTCGCCGCCGCTCAAAGACCAAATATTCTTGCTCGAGTTTCCGACGTTGTCGACCCCATCTCCTCATCAGCTTTCACAGCTCGCCAATCAGCTCTGAGTAATTGCACCGAGAATGATATCTTGGTACGATTCATGAGCGCCATGTACACTGCAAACCTCTACCTGCGCAACCCCACCAAAAAAACTTGCAGTCTGAGAGCAATTGGAAAGCAACTTAACGTAACGGCTGCCGTTGCGCAGCTCGAGTACAACGCCGCAACAGCAACTGATACTGGAGAAGTAAGTCCAGGGGGAACCTTCACTGTCAGCCAGCCGGGGCTGCTGAATGTGATCGCGGTGCGGGAGGAATTCAACGGATTCAGCAGCTTACCGTCGGGCTATAATTTCACCGCTGCTATTGTTTCCGGAGAAGGGAAACTGATCGATTATTCGATAAGGGATCTCGCAGTGGCAGGCTTGAAGAAGCATCTCCTAAAGAGAACCTGTTAAGGGTTGTAGTAGTCTTGCGGAATCTATTAGTCGGGTACGTAGGATAAGTCAATTAATGCTGGGAGGTCCCTTTATTTTCATTTCTGTTAGAAATGCGATCCTGTTGTGTCGCTTTAAAATTTGGGTGCTGTACATAGAAGAGATATCAAGAATGATCGTGGAGGAAAATAAGATAGACTATTGGCGATGGGGGTTTAAGAACGAATGTATGCAACGATTGGGCTCAATTCAACTCTACTTGCAGGTGGAACCCAGTACCTTCCTGCCCCCTCAATTGCATTGCAGATCTCCACTTCTGTAGGTTGGAGACGAGCGCGCTTATTTGTATCGTTTACAATGCCTTCCACCTAGCCAGCCGGCTCGTGCAAAGGCCAAGATCTGATCCCCTCGTGACTCGTGAGGCCGGATCCTTGAGCTCGATCGCGAGTAGTAGGGCAATTTCTAGCATCTCCCATACGCAAGACAGACACCCTGGAATTTTCCCACTGAAAAGGTGGAGATCGACTTATTATTCAGGGGGCGGCGTAGAGCGGGAGCGAGGTTCAGGACTTATCGGCATGCAAAGTTTAAATTTACCTAGCACTCGGTGGTGAACACTCTAAGTTAGGTTCCCCGAACCCCTACCTCGCCCACCTGCCGCATTAGTGTCCTCCCGCGGTGCCTGCGCCGCGATACCTGCTCCCTTTGCTAGTGTGGTCGATTATCGCCAGACAAGGGGAGAAGTAGCTCCGCTGTCAGCAGTACTTTGACTGGCATTAACCCTGAACATGAGCGTCAAGGTGGCCTTATCCAGACGTGGTCACTTCAACCCAGCTCAGCCGAGGCCGAAGGTTTCGTCTGCATTTAACCGGCAGACGAAGTTCGTTGGCTCCCCTTTCCGCATATCAGGCTTATCTCGTGAAGACAATCTTAGCAAAACTCTAAATCAAGTGTATACCAGGAATCAAAGAGGGGATCACCCGCATCTGAATTCCTTCTACTGAGAATGAACAAAGCACACCCATGATATTTGAAAGGGAAAATGAAGGGAGTTTGATCAATGATAGAGTCGAGGAGCTAAGTTTTACGTAGCTAACAAGATTGTATATTTGGTGTAGGGGTGTGTTCAATTTATTCTTTGTGATTTTGTGCAGTTGTCTACGGAGTATTCACTTGGTCGAGCAAGGATGTGCCTCCAGGCCGCGTATGTAACAGCCTCCCAAACCTAATCCTTAGCCGGATCAGATAACCCAAGGATCCCGACGAGGTATAAGAAAATGAAAGTAAACTCGTCTTAACTCTTATGCCTTGACCATTGCTACAGATACCATTCTCCACGGCAGATACCAATGTCTCTCACGTTTCTACCTCGTGATGTCATTGATGATGGCATCTACAACCCTCGTGGACAGATGCTTGCCAATCTATCGATCGCCTTTGCGTGCCTTTCATTTCTCTTCGTCTCTGTACGACTAATGACCCGATATTTTATACAAAAATCTTTAGGGCTTGATGACTTTCTAATTGTCCCTGCATTAGTAAGTGAGCAACGCCATCGTCGATGTATAACCCCGCTGATCAGCAAAAGGTCCTGGCTCTCATGATGGCAGTGTCGTACAACGAAGAAGCTAAAAATGGATTTGGGTTCCATTCAAAGGTAGATCATCTTGAAACGATTTCTTGGTCCAAAGCAAAGCTGATGACCTCTAGCAAGTAGACAGCAAGCATAAGATCCTAGCCATGAAGGTGAGTGAGTCCGTCATAGGTATCTCCCAACAGTTGCTGAAATAAAAAGTGGTTCTTCGCTGCACAATTGCTTTACAAAGTAGCAATATGTTTCACCAAGCTTAGTATTTTGTCTTTCTATCTGCGAATATTCCCAATCCAGAATTTCAGAACGGCAACTTTCGCCACTGCCGCAGTTGTTATCGCCTATACCGTCGGATCAGTTTGTGCGACGATATGGCAATGCAAGTAAGTATTTCATCCTTTCCTTTTTTGCTTCAGGTGAACGTCAATGTTCTTCCGTACACCCTTCACCCGAAATCTATATTAATCAATCTACCTTTACAGACCTATCCCGAAAACCTGGGATAAATCAGTCCCCGGGACATGCATTCAAATCGGCGACGTGTGGTATAGTACGAGTGTGATGGCCATCGTCACAGATATAGTTATCATTATATTGCCTGTCTACCAAATCAGACGTCTCCAGCTTCCCTTATTGCAAAAGATAGGCCTATGTTTGCTGTTTAGCTTGGGTATTTTGTAAGTCATTTAGTTCATGTCGAATGCTGCAGAAACTGACTGCTTAGCGTTGTTGCTTGCACTGTTGTTCGAATGATTGTTGTCGGGCCTGCAATCACCGCCAAAGACACTATGTGTAAGGTCTTCTCCTCTCTGACCAACAAAATATGATGTTGATTTCGTCTAGATTACCAAGCAACCTCGAATAGCTGGACCTTCCTCGAAGTCAATGTGGCTATCATTTGTGCAAGCCTACCTGTCCTAAAAGCTACAATTACTAGATTCCTCCCTGGTTTGATGCGCGACAAGAATACTGGCAGCAGTCGTTACGCGGACAATGCTTCCAGTAATATCGCCTACACGCCGAGAAGGGTCATATCACACAATGCTCGGGTTATGACAGATAACGCTAGTGACGAGGAGTTTATTCTGGAGGAAGTTGCCAGAGTGCGGAAGACAACAGACATCGGCGTCACCTACGAGGAAGCGACGTTCGGGAAGGCGAACATCGGGAAGGCGAACATCGGGAAGGCGGAGTTCGGGAAGGAGAAGTCTGGGATAGTATAGTTTATAGCGCAACAGGACCTACATTTGAAGTGTAAGGCCTTATCTTGAAGTGCGTGTACTTGGTCAAAACTAAAGGGTGACATACGTACAAGGTGTAGAATTCGGTGTAAAAGTGCAACACAGGCCACTACCCTACTGCCGCTATAACCTCACTATCACCACCACTCCTGATACTATTCCTGCTACGAATATCTTCGTTGTTGCCCTGATTAAAATGCATAGATGCTTTAATGTGATTTCCTTCTAATTATACTATAACAAGACTACGGTTTAATCTTTTTTAGTAGATTGTCCTTCCCCATGTCGTGGAATTCTGCCTGCTTGCCTGACCTGGCGCCCTCGCTAAACCACGCCCCGAAGAGTCGGGGGCTCGGGGTTAAACAGCCGTCATACTCCGTACCTAAACCTCATTCAAGAATCGTACCTGAATATCATCTCAGCAACTCAACTACTCCGTGCGCTATCTGCTTAATATCATTTGCGACGACCGCTTAAATGCAAACAGATCGCCCAACACACCTCCCCCAATCAAAACCTTTAATTATACCTTCTCTGTTCACACAATCCACCCGCCTTGAGATTTCTTCTGACAAATCTATTGCTTTGATTACTGGTCCCTGCCGCAATAAGTTAAATCGGCTCCGGCAGGGGCCTTGTAAGTTTGACTAGGGAGCGAGAGCAGATATCTTACGATTTTTAAATAGATTCAAAGAAGTGGCTGTGTTCTAGACCATTAGCACAATTTATATTTAGACAACATGGAAACTATAATGGATTTGTGAGAGGCCAGAAAAGGAATTCCCTGCCCAGCTGTGCTAAGCTAACGTGATCCAGGTGACTCACCAGGGTACTCAGGACTCAGGGCTAGAGTAGCGACCGCTCAAGTCCAAAGACGGAAATGGAAAACGCTCATGTCGACGTCCCTGCGTGGGACTACCTGTCACATCACGGGAATGTCCACAAACTTGTGTGACTAACTTTGCCTTTGCTCAGGCTCGGCAGCAGGATTGCTTCTTTTGCTCTTACATCGCCTGCAAGAAACATTTGCTACTATGTATCTGCAACTTTAAATACATATTTGCAAGCGCTCAATTTTCCATCTTTAAGGTCCGATAACCCTTTACTGAGTGCATTCAATCCCCCAGACAATACTTTGTAAGGATGGCCGTTCAACCATCCATCATGCAGACCACTCGTGAATAATCGAGACCAAACAAGTCCGAAGTCTCTTCCATTTGTTGCAAGTCCTTTTCTGTCCTGATCTTGAAGCCATGCATCAGTCTTGACGTTGCCGTTGACGCTGCCAACATAGGTAACTGTTCTTTCAATTGAAGCCGGGATATCGGAATAATCCTCATCGGGACGAAGCAAAGTGATGTGGCCACCGTCGGTCATAACTTTTGAAATATTTCGGTAGCTACCGTTCTCACATACTGTGTCGATTGCGTGGAATATATCCTTCGTACCGGCGGCTTTCAGTGCGCTTCTAATTTCTTCGACTACATAATCGCTTCCATTACGGTAATCGACAACGGTATCTCCTTCAGACCAATCGATTAAGGACTCAATGAATGGCGCTCCAGCTCCAGCAATCGCAATGATAGGATGAATATTTGGCCGCCGTGCAAGTTTGATTGCAAAAGATCCAACGGCAGTAGACGCACCGTAAACTATCAACGGGATTCGTTTCGTAGCGGGGCTCCAGGGCATAGGGAGACTAAGACGCCAATGTATCCCTATGGCAGCGGCAAAGCCAGTAAGTGGAATGGTCGCGGCCTATTGTATTTTTCGAGTTAGTATGGTCCAACTTACTTAAGAAACATGCAGCGTACCTCCTCAAGACTAATGCCGTCTGGTATATGGAATGTTGTCCAGCTCTCGGCAAGGCCGTACTCAGCAAATGCACCTCCTGGTCCTTGCATTGTATGAAAGGCTGCAACTCGGTCACCGGGAGGACGCTAGTTCCAACAGAACTTACAACGCCAGCCATATCGTCACCGGAGTTGCTGCTGGTCTTTGAAAAATCCGGGAATTTCCAGTCCTTCGGGTTGCACCTGGCACATACAATCCTGATCAAAATCTGGGTAGCCGCCGCTGTAGGGATTGGCGCGTCATTGTTCACGGTAACCATAAGGTCAGGATTCACGATTACTTCCTTCATGTCGCTGATGTCAAGGATATTTGCGAATATTGGATTGGCAGAAAGCAGCTTCACAATACACCACTTTCAATTTGAGAAATATAATCTATTTCGACGAACAAATTAATAATTATCTATCAGCAAGCGCCAGAGGCGAGCTGCAATATCACAACCCAGGGATGGAAGTATATTTCCCATTTATTAGTAATGCTTTGAAGCATGGAGTTTGCTTGGTTAAGTCCGAGGTGGACGGGAGAGAGTAAGCTACTTGCATGGCGCCGAATGGTGGGAATTTTGGCGGTCTGGCCGAGACATCCCATGATAGCCTCTGCTTACGATTATCTCATAACTCCTTACTAAATTAACTCGGGCTTTACCGATACATACCTGTCGTTGTCTCGTGGCTGTATGGATGTGGTTGATAGCATCGCAAAGACAAGGTTCCCCACGCGTTGTGCGCCTTTACTCGGGAACATATTATAATCGCTTCGATGCACACACGACTTAGGTCCGGAAGTAGAGTGCTAGATCACCCAGTTAGCAGAGCAGGTCGATAGCCTTCTCAGTCCGTATGGCGTCGTATCATGACACCGCTAAAGCCACTGAAAATTTTCAGTGGCTTCTGTATTCAATCACCGTGTGGCCAGATACTAGCACTCGAAAGGTGGAGAGTTTGAATCATCTTGAAAGATTTATAAGATGCATGGCCAGAAATTTGGTTTTCTGTGCCAGCGGACAGCAATATCCGGAAATTTTTTCGTGTCTCTTGACTTGATGGAAGAGAGACAAATCATTGTCTAACGAGCTCCTTCGCCATATTCAACTCCGGCGCCCCTTCCAGGAGCATTTCAAAATGGCTTTGTCTGCATTAGTCACTTTCCTCTTGTTGGCTACCATTGTTTCCAGTACTGCTCCTCCGGCGCACTTCTCTAGCAGTGAGATCCTGGGCAAAGCGATCGAAGCTTTAGGTGGAGCCGATGCCTTGAGAGCAATTAACGGGATTTCCTATCACTCATAGTGAGAAGATTCGAATGATAACTCCTCGGATAATACTAATTCTTTTAGTCTTTACCGTACACAGTCTCTGGAGGAGAGCAAAACTCCAGGCATTCCTGACACGGGCGTTCTTCAGGCTCTGAGACGATCTCCTACGACTTTTCAGGAAATTCCTCAGAAGTGGCACAGAGGATAGACAAAACATACACACTAGGGAACTTTTGGAATTTTGCCCGACCCAATCTCGATCCAGTTGATGTTTCGATCGTCGTGCATGGCGGAACTGCAGGGTACGGATGTTACGTGAAGGGAAACGAGCACATTTTCAATGATCCTAGCAGCGCCTTTGGGTACACTGATGGTAAGTACATTGGTGTCAATTACCCAGTGGATGTTATAGATCTAATTAATATCTGCTCTTTTAGGGTTTCTTGCTGATGTCCTGGTGCGAGATGCTCTTCGACTGTCGCCAAAATTACTACTTCAGATGCTAGCCAACTCTCAGTCCACATCAGCCGAAAGCATTACTTATCACGAGACTGGACCATTTCCAGCTGTGACAGATAAATCTCTCAACATAACTGTCATTTTCGATCCAGAAAGCTTTCTGCCTTACTTGGTTCGGTCGTACGAAGACCATTTGATTTTTGGCCGCTCCACGAACGACTATGTCTTAACAAATTACACCGAGATCGGAGGAATCAAGTTCCCCCGTCTCGTACAAATCATGTACAATGAAAACAGTCTTCTTTTACACTCGTTAAGAGATACTATCACGATCAATCCCACGTTCAACGTCGGCTTCTTTGATGGCATCCCGCTCTCGCAAATTGGAAGTACGTTTTCTCTGTCGCCTCCCTCTGCACCAGTGCTATCAACAGAGTATGGCGCCGCGGAAGTATTCGAGAATAAGTAAGTCCGTGCAGAGAGTCTTTGCCTAACGTGCTGATCTTCCATCCTCTAGTGGGAACCTGGTTTGGTATGGCTCTTACCCAGGATCTCTCGCAAATTTAACCGTTACGCGACCTGTTCCCGAACTTCCAAATTTATATCACCTGGACTTTAAAGGAAGTATTTATACGTGTACTGTAGGAGTATTTGATGACTTTGTCATGGTCACCGATGCAGTTCCACATCAAAGTAAGCTGGTCATAAAATGGGTGCAAGAGCAACTGCACAGAAACGTTACACATTTATTAGTGAGTACTGCGTCTCTTCTTCGTGTATGAATCTTGACCGTTAAATCCAACTATTGTGCTATAGGTGACCCACCATCATCGTACGCACAGAACTGCTTATAATTCAAGAGGTTCCAGGCTAAATGGGTATAGATGACCACAATTACGGTGCCGTAGATTTCGTTGCAGCAGGCGTAACGCTTGTTGTACCGGAGGATTACACCTACTACTGGCAAGCAATCCCAGGAGCGAAGTTTGAAACTGTTGGGTGGGTGACCTCTACAAAACCATTTAGCCAATAGATTCGCTGATATCTTCCTCAGAGAGGGCAAACCATTCAAGCACAAAGACTCCGAGATGCAAGTTCGTGCGATCTGGCACAACAAATTTGTCCATGCCGACGATTGGATGTATTTTGTTTGGACAACAGCATGCCCCAGAGCAGACTCGCCAATGGTAGCAACTATTGCAGACGCCTGGTCTCCTGGCTTTATTGGCTATGAGTTTGATCATCTCTTGGCTTCGCAGTATCTAGACCTTGTCAGGGAAGACCACATGCCACATGACTACCTGTGAGTAGAAGATATTGTTTACTTGGATTGTGTAACAAGAACTAAAATCTGGCTTGCAGGGTTGTGCCAATCCACGGAACTCCCCACAATGTGACGGATTTGTATGAGTTGCTCGGATATGCGTATCCGAAATACGTGACAACGGACTTCCTACCAGGAGGGCACTTGTGTTAATGGAGTTCAGGACCAAGACCTGTGTAGCAGGCCAGAAGCTATAAGTTTAAAGTAGATGCTTTTGCTCCTTATGAAGTGGCAAAAGTTAGTGTTGTACCAAATATACTCTTCGGAATTCTATTTAATATTAAAATTACTTTGGTAGTCTAGTACAGGTCCAGGAAATTTCGCAGAAAGGTTACTTCAAGGCCCTGCCACTGCATTGGGGACGGCACTAATAAACCAATTCAATAGTCCCCAGGGAATAAACTTCAGTCTAGCTCCCCGCCACTAGCACCACTGAAGACAAGCAGTTCCCTACTTTGCAATTTGAGCTAGCAAAACCCGCTCAACAGAATCGAGGAGGCTGCGCGTGTGGGACGGCACGGAGGACGCAAGGAAGGCCACGAGAGGCCACGGGCTTATCAATACTCCTACCAACAGACAGAACTACGTCGAAATCCGAGTAGAGTAACTTTTGTTATTTACTAAATATCTGGGCCGATCGGCTTAAGTCAATCTATGCTTTCTGAAGTAGGGTATCGTAGTCATTGCGGTTGACCCAACTCCACTATGGCTCAATAAACAAGGGGACAGACGGCTCAGGGACATCTTCCATATGAAGCAACCGATGTCGTTCTCTCATTTCCACCAGTCCGCCAAGTTACTGATCTTTCGCCATTGGATCCAAAATTCAGGTACAGCAGGACCCAGGTCCTAAAACGCAGGTCCTCCTATCGTGTCCCGAGCTTCACATAGCTTCAGCTACAGGATGACGGCTATTTATACTTCCACACCAATGGGCAATTGGCACAGTCTACAGTGCCCGAGCTGGACAAACGGTTGCTTCCATGTATCAGGCAAAGACCTTACCTCGTTAAATTAAGGAAGGAATAATTATAGGTAGAGGTGATTCCTCCAGGGAATCTGTATTTTTATCCATACCCGTAGTCCTAGAGACTCCCTAAGTCGAATTGGTTTTGATGAAGCGGGAATAAGCCAGAATATCTTCGTTGCGCTTTAAATATCAAGCGTCAAATCTACCCCTTTCCAATTTCTCGCTAAGCGAATTCTGGATATTTCGCGAAACAGCTTGACCAGACATCCATAAATTTCTCAACGCAAAAGCAGCATGAAATTCTGCCATCGTGAGCCCATTTAAAAGTAAGCAAAATTTCCTTGAATGTAAGGGAGACTCGCGATAAGTTCAATAGTAAATCTAACCAGAAATGCCTGATTCCCAAAAACAAGAGAATTTCAAGCCGCTTGAGCTATTGCATGCGTTTAAATCTGTTTAATGGCATTCTGAAAACTGGTAGAGACGAGCAGAGGTTTGAATTTGCAGAGATTACAGAAGAAATGCGACTTATAAACCACGGGAACGATCAAGAAAGGTTGAGATACCCGATTCAAGAAGTTGCTAGGGGGTTTTGCTGAGCCGCGCTCGGTAAATTTCGGAATTACTATTGAAAATGACGCCCAGCCCTCTCACTTTAGCCATCCTCAAGAACACGCTTCTCAAAATGGCAGCAGAACACGAGGATCAGAGATTGATGGAGCTGCTCTGCGAAGAGTATATCCGTATCCACCCTCCAACACGTCGAATTACCGGTCTCTCCGTTGCGTAACAGACGGCTGCAGAGGCACCAATAGCCAAGAAGGATAATTAACGTGTCAGCCTTCGAAAACAACTCATCGTTCCGGGTCAACCGGGTGCCTTTGAAAGATGGGCAGAAACCCGAACTGTTTCACTCTGCATTCAATTGGGCAGAGTCGCTAGAGACCGTATATTGGACAGGGTAGACTTCCCCAAACGATTTTGTCATTCGTACGGGAGGAGGAGTTGCCTTGGCTGTTCCATGGTAACCCTGGTTCCAAATTTTCTCTCACTAAAAATTTGGCTACAGGCTGCTTTGCATCAGTCTTGATTGCAGTACTCATCACCGCTTGGAATTCCACCAGGGAGCCTCATAAGCTGGATGCGTCAGCCACTTACGCTCAGTGTGTCAAATGATTTAGCTTGATTTGATTATCGCCTCTGAATCAAATCAAATCAAGTCAAAATCTACTTAATCAAATCATAATCAACTATAATCAACTATAGTTAATTATTGTTGGTACAACCGGTTTCCCGAAGGTCATGTGATTTACGTCACATGATTTCCCACATGTAGGACATGGGACATGGGACATGCAGGAAACGGGACATGCCGGACACTAGCACTAATTAGTCTTAGCGTATTTAGGGATCGTATATCAGAACCTCGATACTACGATCCCTACTTACTAGAATACAACAACTTCACTAACCTACGTAATTAGTATTCCACGACTACGTGACGGTGCTACGCGTTACTAGTGAACCGACACTAATCAGTTTATATATATAGATCAGGAAGGATTAAGCTACACTTACTTAAGATTCGGTTCCTTAGAGGCAAAGCTATCGTTTAAGTCGAAGAGGGGAAACACTATTAACTACTTTACCTATAATTCGGTTCTATAGGGAGGAAAGATACTATTTCTTACTAATCAATGAACGGTTAGCTATTTGACTATTTTTCGACCTTCTTTTACGTCAAAATTAACTTTCTATAGCTACCTGAACTCCTAGAAACTCCGTTTTTCAGAACCTCTTTTCCGGAAATCGAGATATTTCGCCCCTAAATTTCTTAATTTCTAGTAACCACCTCCCATAACTACTTTTACGAACTACCCCTTACGAACCACCCTCTTTACGAATTACCTCTTTACGAATTACTATACTTTGGACTAGGCACGAGCCTAGGGAACCACTGCTAGTATAGCGGACGATATCCTCTCTGGATCTATCGAATCGAACCCCGCCCCCTCTATATCCGATAACGGTCGAGATGATTATAGAGAGCTAGTATAGAAATAGAGACCCGGAATTATTGTAGCTAAGGCTATAGATAAAGATCTCACCGAATTCGTGAACACTAAGCTATATCTCTACTACCTCTACGAGATAATTAATAATAACCTATAGGAGCTATTTAGACATGACTTTAAGGACTTTACTTCTCGAGCTAACTTTAATAGACTCGATTTCGTAGAACTCTAACGTCTATATAAAGTCCTTCGATATAGTAGAGTACGTATTTAATAGAATAAGGGCACTACTATAATCGCTTATACCTTATTAGCTATTATAAGAGAGAAGGAACTATATATATAGATATAGGAGGATATACTTGAGGTAGAAGTAGATCTCGTAAAGGGACCGATTTAATCGGCCTTTATCACTACCACAGAGAACAAGCGCCTATAACCTCGACCTACTATACCCCTTCTACTACCTCCTACGATTCTACTACCTCCTCCTCTAACTACTCCTCTTCCTCCTCTACCGCCCCTACTACTATAGCATCCTATACCTCTACCGGATCATATAGGTATAGCACCTACGAACGCCCCTAGAGTAGTAAATATAGGTGCACTGCTATTCCTACTAGTAAACGCACCGGTATTTCTACTACTACCCCTACTACCTCTACTAGACCCGAATATCACCTAATCAGGTTTAGCTACTCGACTTATCGCGGAAGTAGCTAAGATCTATATAGAGGAATAGAAGTATAATAGTTCTAATAGTAACTTTGACTATAAACTCATTATCTTCCACGATATCTATTAATATATAGAACTCCTACTTAGAGTATATATAAGAGCCTTTCCTATTATACTAAAGGGACTAGCCTAAGACTACTTCTATAGTAACCTACTATCCTACCGCTTATTCAATGACGCCTATATAAGTATCCGTAACTTCTTTAAGGGACCCGAATACTACTATATGAACCTAGATAAATAGAATATTATTAATCTAACTACTACGACTACTAAATACCCTAAAAAGAGTACGTTTAAGGCTATCCAGATACTAATTAACGAGCTTTATTAACTATAATATAGCCTTGCACTTGCCTTATAAAGCACTAAATTCCTATATAATAAGGTCGTTACTACTTACTAACGAGCCTAGCGACATAAGTCTGTGTCGCACAGGGCACTTTTTAGGCTTCGGAACACCAAAGTCGCTAACTTTACTTGAAATCCCCTAAATAACTATGCAGTATTATTACTTATACTTCGAGATTACAATTAAGAGGAAGCTAAAGTGTATTATCTAATAATAATTAGAGAACTTATCGCGAAGCTTAGAAGTTTGAAATTTCCTTACAGGGCTCGTTAGTGAGCAAATAGCCCTGTGCGACACAGACTTATGTCGCTAGGCTCGTAAGGCGTTTAAGCCTATAGATACGCTATATTAGACCCTCCTCCGGATCTCGCCTAGCTTATTAATAAGCTCTAGTCATTAATTACTACGTATAAGAGAGAATAATAGACTAATTCTAGTATCTTCTTTACCAATTAGCGATACTACTTAAATAGCTAGAACTACTAGTTTAATAATCATTAATCCTTAAGCCGAAACTACAGAAATTGAGATAGCTACTTGAATAGCTATAAGCCCTATAACCATGACTATAATCATAATCACGACGACTATTCGGATACTATAAAGTCGTGCTTTATATATAAGAAGCTAGACTACTGCTCCTAGAAATACTCACTAGAGGAATAAGAGGCTAAGAAAGCCCGATTTAGAGCTAGAAACCTTAGTCGATTTAGTAGTAAGGTATGAACCTCCTGAACCTTCGATAAACGCTTTAATAACGCCTATTTATAGTATATAGCTAAAGTTGAGGGAGAACTTGAGAGTAGTAAAGACGAATTAGGTAACGCTTTTAAGGCTCTCCTAGTAGATATAGACGACGAAGACGAAGAGGATTAACTCACTAATTCCTACTTCACTTTTATCGAAAGCCTCTTTACTACTTTGGATATATAAACCCCTAACGTATAAACTCCTAAACTACTAATAATTATAGTAAATAGCCTTATAGATAACCTTATAAAGCTCTTATTTATATACTAACTAATAGGCGAAAATCACGCCCTAGAGCTAGACTTAGAACCTAATAGAATACCTATAGAAGACGTCTAAACCTTTATAGTAAGAGGTATATCTAGATATAACGCTTAATACTTTTATAGAGTCGTAATTAATACCGGAGTAACTAAGTTTTCAATTACTAGTCTCGATTAGTTCAAGGCTCTATAGTGTACTAATAATAGCCTTATTCTCGACGAGAGTACTAAGGGTTAAGTTATAGTCTACTTTAGTATTAGATCCTCCTCTTCTATTAGATCTATAGTAGTAGAAATACTAATTAGGTAAGTACGATTCTATATTATACTTATAAAGACTCTATTTCTCCTTAGCTTAGCTAATATAGATAAGCTATAAGTCTACTTTAATAACCTTACTAATTACGTTATTACTCCCACTAGACGTTATATACTTATTATATAACATTTCGGTTACTATTTTCTGCTTTAGAATACTATATTATAAAGCTTTATTTCTAAGTCCTTTACCTATAATCCCTACTTTCTCACAGAGGTTAAATTACGACAATTATACTATTGATTCGGTTATCTATTAGTTAATAAGCTCTAGAATGTCCTAGAATAAGCTAGCTATAATATTAATATAGAAGCCCTAGAGTACCTCACAAAGTACTACGAATACTATTAAAAGAATAGAGTATCCCCTAGACGATTTAGATTTAACTTAAGAGACGATATAAGCTTTAATTTCTCAATTATCGTCGATATCTTCTATATCTCTAGGAAGCCTATACTTTATATAGTTAATAAAGGCACTAAATACTATAGGGGCTATTAGCTCTAGAATATTAGTACTATATATACCTGGGATGCCCTAAAGCTATACTAGATTAATACCTATTTAGGTCCTCTTAATTAGATTATTATAGATACTAGAAAGTAGTTCACGAGTAAGGAGTTCGCTCAACTTACGAATACTATAGGAACTAAGGTGAAAATCATCCCTATAGAAGTACACTATTCTATAGGAATCGTCGAGCGCTACTATAGCTTAATTTAACGCGCTTACCTAATTATTATAGCTAAAGTTAAGGGAATTACGAAGGAAATAGTACTATAGATAACCTTTAAGGCTCTAAATAATACCATAGGTATTAGTAGTATAGTTCTTACTCTCCTAGTTTATAGTATACTACCTCAATTAACTAAATATAATCCACTATCACCTTTAGTCTCCTAGTAATTAGCGGCCCTTAAGAAGGCGATAGTAGAGATTTAGAACCTACGAGCTAAGCGTTAAGTCAAAGATGCTCTAAACATATAAAATAGACCCTCTATAACTAATATCTATAGCCTTACCCTAAATTCGAATGTTTTAGTATAGTGTGAGGGGAATACTAACTAGAAGGGTAATTAGGAGGGACTATATAAGCTCGTAGCTATAGATAGAGAGTCGTACGTACTAGCTTTACTACGTAGTAATACTACCTTCCGATTAACCTCTATAAAGCTATTCTACGAAGAAGATATAAAGATTAATAATAAACCTAAATATGATCCTAAGCTCTATAATCCCGAACTCTACGATAAAGGTGAAGGTAATACGGACATAACTCCTCCCGTTATCCTACTAAAGCGTAATAGAGGACGACCCTACAAGTACCCTAATATAATAGTATTCCTATAAGATAACGACGATAGCTTATATAATAATTCCTATTAAGCTAAAGTCGCCGGTCTCCTATAAAAGGGCATATTTAAGGTTAATTCTAGATCTCAGGTACTAGAAGGGGTATATATCTTTAATTCCCGCTTCGTCGACGAGATTAAGAATAAGAGTACAGAAAAGGAGTATAAGAAGTCGAGACTAGTCGTCTAAGCCTATAATAATAGTGAGAAATATATAGTATTAATATAATCACTAACTATTTAATATATTAGCTAGAGAGTTATCCTCTATATTACTACTATAACTATAGATACCTTAGGACTATATTTACGGGACATATCACAAGCCTATGTCTAATCGTTAACTCTACTAAATCGCGATTTCTATATTAACTCACCTCCTAAGCTTATAAGAGAGCTAGATCTAGAGGACGGTTCGGTATTAAAAGTCGTAAAACTACTCTATAGAGTACTAGAAGCCGGAAACTACTAGTTTAAGACTTACTACTCTCACTATATGAACGAGCTAGCTATGAAGCAATTAATATATAACCCCTACCTCCTCTATAGTAATCGTCCCTTTAGAATCGTTAGCCTTTAGACTAACGATACTCTATTCCTCGGAGACGATGACTTCGCTAAGGTAGAGTATCTAAAGCTCCTAGAAGCTAAATTCCTAGCTAAGGAGCGCGAACGTCTTACAACTAACCACGACCTCAAGTTTAATAGAGGCATTATTTATACTAATTCTACTAGTATTACCCTTATATAGGAACGCTAGTACGGTAACCTCTACCCGGTGATAGCTAAGAACACGACTACGACAAGTAGTAGAGGTATTATATATCAAAACCTCACGATTAAGGAATAATACGTCACCTAGTGAGCTCGAGGAGCGTATATCGTATTAACTTACTAACCGGAGGCTTCATATAACTACTTAGTAGCCGCTCAAGCTATCGAACCTACGGAAACTGATGTCGAATGCCCTTAAGCGTCTGATCGATACGAATACTATATAGTTAGACGTTAAGGAATAGGTCGAACGTGAATAGGGATATATGGAATAGAAGGAATAGATATATAGAATAGGAGGAACGGGTATATAGAGGGATATAGGTATATGGGAGGGTACACTAAGTACTTAGGGATAATCTAGTACTAGGCCGGATTAGGAAATCTGCATACGAATGGGGGATACTGTTTTTCGTGCGTTTTTAGTACTTTTGCGTCGGTTTTTCGCGTTTTTCAGGTAGTTGCTAGTATTAGTATAACCGGTTTCCCGAAGGTTATATGATTTACGTCACATAATTTCCTATATATAAGACATAGGACATGGGACATACAGGAAACGGGATATGCCGGACACTAGTACTAATTAGTCTTAGTGTATTTAGGGATCGTATATTAGAACCTCGATACTGTGATCCCTACTTACTAGAATACAACAACTTCACTAACCTACGCAATTAGTATTCCACGACGGCCTGCGACGATTCAGCACTTCCACGCAGTGTAGGCTGGATACCAAGGGCTTTTATGCTCTTGGGCTAAGACTGAATCACGACCTTCGACGTCGAGACCCCGATGACGCCGTCGCGATCGCCTACGAGCGATACCTATAATCGATATCCGAGAAAAAATTTTCACGACACAACCCTCTACTTTCGACCTCCTCTTATATATCGTAACTCGTTCAAATATATACCTACGACTAGAGGAAAGGGCTAGGCGAAAATATAAAGGGGAAAAAGGCGGGTTATAGTTATAGTCTATAAGAAGGATAAGGAGGATTTTGGTTAAATAAAAAAGGGAGCCGTGAATAGACTACTAGGAATACTAGTTAATATCTGGATATATAACTATTTATACGTAAGAGAGGGCCTAGGATAGGAGGACCTGAGGCGACTACTATCTATCTAGAAAGCCTTTTGCGCGAAGATATATATATGAGATAGAGGGACCTAGGGTATTTGTTTATTTCTTTCTGAGGTAAGGAGCTAGATACCTATCTAGGGAAGACTATAGGTTATAATGGATTTTGAAATAGTAGAGGGGAGTTTTGCTAGTTTCTCCTCCTAAAAAGCTGACCTGCTTTATATGGGCTATCTAGTCTATATAGGCTATACTATATAGTTAAAAACTAATAAAGTATATTAAAAGGAATGAAAAAAAAAAAAAAAAAAAAAGTATTCCACGACTACGTAACGGTGCTACGTGTTACTAGTGAACCGACAATTATAGTTAATTATTTAGTCACGTGACCGTGCATATATACTCGGAGATTAGAAAAGCGAGATAAGGCTAAAATAAGGCTTAGGCTAACCTATATCTAGTACCGCTTAAGGTGCTCCTTACTAAATCGGGTATCGCGCCGCTTAGTAAGTAAAGAGGCACGAGCTGAAAACACTAAAATCTCCTCGATTTTCTAGTAATTTCTCGCTACCTTATAAATATTATTATTATAAGTAAAATAGCCAAAAAAAATAAGCCCTCTTATAAATAAGCGCTTTAATATTAGGGAGTTATATCTAATTAGATACTTATTAAAGAATCTTCTAGATTATAGAGGTTTTATATATAAATAAGTAATTTTCCTTAAGTTACTATGATGTGTAGCGGGTTACACGTGACATTGGCTCATGTGATATACCTCGGCTCTTGGGTAGTATAGTCGGTGATTAGGAGGATTAACGATTCTATTACATCACAGGAATACTACTAATTAGTAGGCTAGCTAGTACTTATTAATTACTAGATTATATATATGTTATTCTAGGCTCCTATTTATAGGAGCCCTCCCTAGACCTCTAAGGAGAGATAGAGATTAGTTCTATACTAAATTTAATACTAGTAATTTTTAATACTATAACTCTAATTCTACCTATTACCTTATTACCTACTAATAACTACCTTATAAGCTAATCTCTCTACCTCTCAAGGGAGGTAGTTTAATAAGGTAATCATGTCGCGGAACCCACGAAACGTATAGTAGCCCGTCGTCGACCCTACTCCTAAGGAAGAAGTTAATTAGATTAATCCGAATAGTAGAAATAGCAAAGGCTCTTCTAATACTTTCAACGGAGCTATTCAGGTACCTCCTAGAGGTAACCCTAACGACGATAATAATCTTAGTAACGAAATCGATACCCTAATTAAGGCCTAGGTCACTACTACCTAAGCTATAGAATAGACCTTATAGTATGAAGTCGAAGCGCTCTAACGAAAGCAGGAATTAGTAGATATAATTAATTAATATATCCTTTAGTTAGAATAATATAAGGGTACCCTTTGGGATACCTTAAGGTTCTCTATATCTCGTTCAAGTTCTGCTCGTGAGTCCACTCTATCCTTAATAGTAATTCCTACTAGGGAAGGTCCTAGAATAGGGCTAGAATTCACCCCTTTTCCTAATATGATAGGTTTCGAGAGTAATCTTAATACTATTTATTAAGAGCTACTATATAATATCTTAAAAATAATACTAGACTAAGAGAAACTTCTTAAGGTCTAGATACTAGACCTATATTATAGAAAGTCCCTTAAAGAATAGAGGATATTCATATCTTCCTAGGAGGCGGTCTTTAGGACCTAGCCTTAGACTTATAATAGATACTCTTCTAGAGTTAATTCTACTATAAGTGCCCTTAGGGACGACCCTCACGATACCTAGGAAGCTACTATAAAGTAGAGTCCTCTGGCCTATAAGATTAACTAAGAGAAGTTTAAGGCCTATTTAGCGGATATACTCTAGGCTCCTTAGACCTATTAATAAGACGCCTTTAAGGAGATTCGAGATCTTTATTAGAAGGATAGAGAGACTATTACTAAGTTATATACTCGGATAATTAGTCTTGAAGTTAACTAGGACCTATGCCCTAAAAGGGACTAGGTCCGGACTCTTGATACTACTCTATCTAACTTTAAGACTTATTAAATACTAGTATCTATCCTTTTAGGTAGTAAAGCGGTATCTATTTTAGAGTAGTTAGAGAAAGTATAGAAAGCAGAATATACTACTTACCCCAAATTAAGGAGAGCTAAGGTAGGGGAGGCTAGTAAGGGTAACTCTACCTAGAAAGATCCTAACTCTATGAATTCTAATCTATAAGAGTACCGAAAAAAGAAGGAGAAGAACCGAAAGGCCTACGAGAATAACTTAGGTAGTAGTTTAGCTCCTTCTAAGCCTTATTATAGTACTAGTTCTAATATATAAATTATTTACTAGACTTGTAATTAGAAAGGATATACTTCGGGATCTATAAGGTACTCTAAGTATAATAAATAAGCTTATTAGAACCCTAAAAAAGCTAAGATAATTAAGGAATCTCGGTGCTTATAGAAGTAAGTTAATAAGATTACCGTAGAGGAGTGCTCTAGAGGAGTACCTCCTAAGGAACCGGGAAAAGGGAAGGCTAAATCTTAAACATCAGCGATTTTAGCTATAATGAAAAAGGCGTATTACTTTATATATCTATTTAGGTAAGGTTAACTTAACCCGAAGTAGGTACCTTAGAGGTATATACTAGCCTTAGTAATACCGGGTCTAATTACAACTTCCTTAATAACGAGTAGGCTTAGAGCTAGGGCTTTATAGCCTTAGCTAAATATAACTAAGAGTTTATAACCTTTTATAGGAATAAGTTCAAGGTCTATTAAGCCTATAATCTTGAGGTATTTATTATAGATAATTATAGCGAGACACGTCCTTTTAAGCTCTAATT
Source organism: Hyaloscypha sp. PMI_1271 (assembly GCA_021399465.1). Taxonomy (NCBI): domain Eukaryota; kingdom Fungi; phylum Ascomycota; class Leotiomycetes; order Helotiales; family Hyaloscyphaceae; genus Hyaloscypha; species Hyaloscypha sp. PMI_1271. The sequence goes on from JAJTUS010000114.1 coordinate 169,058, forward strand.
CTATAGATATAAAAACGTAGGCTCTTATAGCCTCGTTTTCGGTATAGAATTCTATAAAGTAACTATTATATAGTATACCAATTATATTAAGAAATACTAGGTATATACGCCTACTTAGCCTAATAAGGTTGAGATCCTGACCCCGAAAGAATTTAGAGAGGAGCTTAATAACTACCCTAAGGTAGTACTATAGGCCCTATTCTTAACTAAAGGCGAATATGACTACCCTAGATAGTAGGCTTCCTATATATATAATAGTTACCAAGTATCTACCTCCTTATATGATTCTAGTAATATAGGATAAGAGTATATAACGTATTAAGTTAATATCCTCGGGAAAGGGGCCTCGGAAGTACCTATATACCTCCGGGATAATAGCGAAGACTTCATAGGAGTCTTTAACCCTAATAAGGCTTTAGAACTTCCTAATCTTAGTAGTATTAAATACTCTATTAATACGGATAGTACGGTCCCTTATAGACCTTTATATAACTTATTAGAGACTCAACTAGAAGCGTTACGTCTATATCTACGTGATACGCTTTATAAACGTTAGATAAGGCCTAGTATAAGCCTTATAGGGGCGCTTATCCTCTTTATTCCTAAGAAGGATAGTAAGCTATAGCTTTATATCAATTATTGTAGCCTTAATAAAGTCACGATTAAGAATCGGCATCCGCTTCCTCTTATTAATAAGACCCTTAATAGGCTCTAGGGAGCTAAGATATTCATAAAGCTAGATCTCAAGGATATATATTATCGTATAAGAATTCGTAAAGGATACGAGTAGAAGATAGCTTTTAGGACTTACTATAGATATTTTGAGTACCTTATAATGCCTTTTGGGCTAGCTAATATATTAGCTATATTCTAAGTATATATTAATACTACTCTTATAAGGCTCCTAGATTATTTCGTAGTTATTTATTTAGATAATATCCTAATTTACTCCCGAAATAAGGATAAATACTATAATTACATTCGCTAAGTACTTACTAGGCTACGTAAATATAACCTATTCTATAAACTTAGTAAATACGAGTTTAATATTAAGGAAGTCGGATTCTTGGGCTTTCTTATCGGAATAAAAAGTATTTAAGTAGACCCTAAATAGATCTATAGTATTATAGAATAGCTAGAACTAAAGTTGTTCTATGATATCTAAGTATTCCTTAGATTTACTAACTTCTATTATAGGTTTATATACTATTACTCTCAGGTAACTATAGGTATAACTAATCTCTTATAAGGAATAGAGAAGGGCTATAAATCCGGCCTATTTACCTAGATAAAGGTAGCTAGTAAAAGCTTTAAGGATCTCAAGGAAGCTTTTACTATGGCGCTTATCCTAGTCTATTTCGACCCTTCTAAGAAGATTCGAGTTAAAACTAATATATCAAAGTTCGTAATTACTAGTACTATTTCTTAATAAGTAGATACTAGTGATAGGCCTAAAAAGCACTAGTATCCGGTAGTATTCTGGTCCCAGAAACTCTCTAGGGCTAAACGAAACTATAGTACCCATGATAGGGAGCTACTTATAATTATAGAAGCCTTTAAGTACTAGCGCTATTACCTTAAAGGATCCAGGTTCACGATTAA